>CM024611.1:55080244-55123482 GCA_014182575.1 Eucalyptus decipiens
GGATGGTCCGTACCTACATCACAGATGACAAAAGTCTCGAGACTGACTGCTCTCGCCGGAAGTTAAAAATCAAATGTTCAAAACAAGACCGTGGATGGTACTTGTGGTAAGTTTTCTGAAAAAAGAAACACTTCAAGAAGTTCGGATGAAGAAATCCAAACATGGCTAAGCATTTCCGGAAAAGAAGAAATGGCGATACCTACGCAAGAGGAAGGATCACACAGGCCATAAGAAATCAAATCATTGCTTCATCTGCAATCAGAAAGGACATTTTGCCAAAAATTGTCCTTAAGCGAGAAAAAGTCAGAATCGTCTAATTCATCACATTGAGAATGAAACGGGTATTTCTCTTGAAAATGATGATATTGAATCCTTATTCTCTGCTGATGAAGAACCATTTGAACAAACTTTTTGTGTCATTCCCTCTTACCAAACTTCCAGTGAAACCGAGTCAGACTCAGAATGTGAAGATATTTTTCACATATCCCCCACATCTTCAGAACCAAGTCTTGACATATTTTCAAGTCAAACTCACTGTCCCCATTTCCCTGTAAAAATCCTCACATCGAAGTTTGCCAAACCGATCACTGTTATTGCTCTCATTGATACCGGAGCAAGTTGTTCCATTCTAGATACTAAAGTTCTGCCTGAAGAATATTGGACTCCCTATGTCCGATATTTCAACTCCGCCTCTGGAGATACTTTCTCCACAAATGTCAGAACCACCCCCGTAACTGTCCAGTTCTTTCCTCAGTGTTCCATTAATACAAAGATCTTTGGATCAAGTCTCCCCAATAAAGATCTGATAATTGGGTGGGATATCATGACTCAAATCTCTCAGCTTCGTATCATTCCTAGAAAAGATCTTAGATATAGAGACCAATTCTCTGAGTTTGTCAACATTCAGAGACTCTTTTCCATTCAAATGAGTCTATTAGATCCAATCATGCAAAAATTGTTAGAATCTTGTTCGGAATCCCATTCGGAATTCGCTCAAAAGTGTTCCCATCCTTTATGGGATAAAAGGGTTACCAACTTACATGATAGTTGGTTAACCATTTCTTGTAATACAAACATCAATACTCCCCGGAGTGCGGATTACCGCCCTAGTGGATGACTTGATGCTTTAGTTTCTTCATCCTTCAATACATGTAATTTCAGCTTTTCAGCTTTATATAATACAAGTTCATACCACCTTCATGGTTGGTTTTTGTTTATGCATACTCTTACTTTATATTTTATATATTGCCTTTGCTCTTTACATTATTTTTAATTCTCGCGATTTTATTTAAGTCATTTACTTTCTTGTTCTTATACATTTCTAGTTCTCTTATAGATCTGTTATTCTCTATACTTCCTTGTTCTCTCATATAGTACTCCGATCCTAACCCCTTTATGGTATCAGAGCTAGTGTGAAGGTATAGATAGTCTTTGTAAGAACATACTCATAGATCGAGAGCCATTCGTTGGCATCCTTCTTGTTTCTACAGAGTGGTCCAGGCCGTAAGTCCCACGAGTGGCTACATTTAGACCGTTGGTTTAGCTCTGTAATGGTTCTGAATAAGGGATAGTTCCGATCTTAAGTATGAGTTTACATAGAAGATCTACATCTTCCTCTAGATCTCTATCACAAATGGACTCAGATCCAAGTCCTATACATAGAGAAGAAGTAAGAATAGAAGATTTCAACAAATCTATAGAAATTTGGGAAATTCCTAAAATAAAGCTTAAGGAAATATACAAACAATCAAAATTGAAATTTTTCAAAAAATCAGACTATGTCATAACCACCGAAGAAAGATGTTCCTCTTTCTAATTCTATGAAAAAATACATCTTTTAAACAAAGAGTCCATCCAAAAGCATAAACAAAAATACAATTACATTCATATAGGACTAGTCCAAGTAGGAGTCAAACCTCTTACAAAAGAAGGTCTTAACACTTCTATTCTCTTAGTTTTACGAGATTCACGTCTCTTAAATTATGATGAGTCCATACTAGGTACTGTGGAGACAAGTCTTTGCAAAGGACCTATACATTTTGACTGTTACCCCAATTTCTCTGTTTCTCTCAAAGATAAGAACATTCTTAGAGCCCTAACACTCCAAATCAAAACCCATAATTACAAAGTGGCAGATGGATCTATTCCTTTAGCCCTTGTCTATAGAATTCATTATAAAGCCATGTCCTCCGCTTTTGGAGAAAATGCTTTCAAACATAGTCCACGGGGAGAACACTTCTTCTCCAAACTGACATTTCTAGAGCAAATACGACAATTCCTAGATCTATTAATTGGAATCAAGTTACTTTACCAGAACAATGGGAATTAGAAAACCAAATTCCCCAACAAGTTGTTCAAAATACAGATCCGACTAATGTCATTCAACATCCAGAAGGAAGAGTGACCATTAGATTTCCTAGGAGATCTTTCGATTCAAGATCTAGTCCTTCTTTTCATACTTCTTATACTTGGTCCATAGATCTTAATCCCAATCTTCCTCCTATTATCACCATTCCTCCAAGTACGCATAGAAACACTCCCACACGTGATACTACACCTTTACCTCCTTCTTCTAGTAGGAATAATCATGAGACACCACCCGAACTAGAAATTAGTGGTTTAGATAATAGATCAGGGATTTCCAGGCCAGTTTACCAACAAAACCAGCCTGAACCAGTCCTAGAAAATACAGATTCTCCTCATCATTCTCCCACTTATTCGCAAATGATAGATGCCGAGCTTAATGTTTTAGAAAAACATTTTGAACCAAACAAGAATTTCCTTAATAAAGAATTTAATTCTAAAAACAACAGACAAATCAAAGAATGGTTCTTCAAAACCTTTGCTGATAAAGCAAAAGACATCAAACAAAAATATTACGACTACATATATGAATATGAAGTCCATATATTCTTCTTTGATTGGTTAGAAGAACATTTTCTCGAACCAAAAGAAATAGTTGTCTTAGATCATCATTATAAATGGAAACTTGATAATGGTGAAACCATAGAATCCAACCATTCGCCTCTTAGGAGAATAAAAATACAACATGGAGATAGCGAAGTAACAGCTACTCCTTTTAGGCTTCCAGACAAAGGAGACTCTCTTTTTACTCACAAAGTCATTGAACAAAACAACTTTACTAATCAACATTTGGCGACCATAGGAAAACAGTTGAATAGGATAGAATCCACCATCCAGAATCCTACTCAACTCATCACACCACAAGTTGACACTCTCAAAAAACCCATTTTTAAAGCCTTTGAATTTCCAAAAAATCTTAGCCCAGAGTTTGTCAAAGCTATAGAACAAAAGAAAAAACTCTTAGGGAAATCAAAGTTAGAACCTGATCCCATACTAGACACTCCTAAATTCCAGAGTCTTATCATTAAAGACACTCCGAACCAACCCACTATCAGTACCCTAACCAAACACTTTGGTAATTCCGATAATGAGTCAGTCACTGAGATTAACAGACTCAATTGGAGACAACCTCAGAAGCTTTATTATAGTAGAGCTATCCCATCAGACATTGCCCAAGAAGAATCATCGCAAAAAAAAACAGAATAAATACTCTCCTGACGCCATCTATGAATGGAACATTGATGGTGTTGCAGGAACCAATCTTATAAACATTCTTAACAACATGGTGATGGTTGCTAATGCCTACAAAACACAGCAAGATGTTTCTGACCATGCTGTTGCTAATCTTTTAGTAGCAGTTCTTTGGACAACTAAAAGGTTGGTGGGATAACTACCTAACAGATGAACAAAAGACACAAATTTTAACTGCTTATAAGGTAGATGATTTTGGTCAACGCATGGATGATGATCAAGGACATCTCATCCAAGATGCGGTTAATACCGTTATCTATTCCATTTCACAACACTTCGTAGGAGACCCTTCACATATTAGGGATAGAAACCAAGATCTCCTTTCCAATATGCGTTGCAAATCCTTAGGAAGATTTAGAGAATACAAAGAGCTTTTCTTTCAAAGGGTTCTTATTAGACCCGACTGCAATCAACCTTTTTGGAAAGAAAAATTCTTAGCCAGTTTACCTCATATTATAGGTGACCAAGTTAGAGATAAAATTAGGGAATATTACAGCGGTCAAATTCCTTATGATCTTCTTTCTTATGGAGAAATAGTCTCTTATGTTTATAGACAAGGAACACAAATGTGTAATACAATCAAATTACAAAGACAACTCAAGGAAGAACAATCCCTCACCAATAGGAGTCTAGGAGATTTTTGTGCTCAATATGACCCCTCTTATAATGAAAAAACAAAAACAAAATGTAAGGGAACTTGTCCTCCTGAGAAAGAAACAAAGAAACATCGCAACAAACCTCAACCCGTAGAAATAACCGAAGACACCAGAGTAACCAAAATAGACCTCACACTGATAAGAAAAATTTTAAAGACATTAAGTGTTACTCTTGCGGTAGAAAAGGTCATATTTCAAAATACTGTAGGATTAATAAAAAATTGAATAAACTTTCTTTAGATGATAATACTCTTAACCAGTTAAACAACATCTTCATAGAAAATGATGATACTTCTTCTGATGAACTTCTTGAGGAAGAAGGTCTTCAGATTAATGAGATAGAATTATCTTTAGATTCCGATTATGAAGACGCTTCTCCAGGAAAACCCATTCCTAAAGTAAACGTCTTAACAAAAGAAGAAGAATTCCTTCTCAGTACTGCGATAAAATACTTGACCCTGAAGCCAAAAAAGAATACTTAGATAGACTACACTCTTCTATGAATATTACTTCCAAACCTAATACTTCCTACAATCTTAAAGACATTCTGAATAGAAACAAAAAACCACAGTCTAGACCTATAAATATTAATGACCTCCAAAACGAAATAAAACAACAAAAATTAGAAATACAAGCCTTGAAAGAGACTCAATTAAAAATGAAACAGGAAATTTCTGATATAAAGTCTCTTGTCATAAAAGGAAAGACAAAACTAGATGACCAGAATGAAATCACTAGTACCCCAGATACATCTGATCCAGCCTTTCTTATGTTGTTAACAAATAACATCTAGAAAATGGATAATAAATATTAAGATAAAAATCAATAATGAGTATATTATTGAAACAACAGCACTCTTTGATACAGGGACCGACCTCAATTGTATTAAGGAAGGCCTTGTTCCAACAAGATACTTTGACAAAACTTCAGAAACTCTAAAATCAGCCTCAGGAGACAAGTTAAATATTCAATACAAATTACCTAAAGCCTTAATAATACAAGACCAAATGTCTTATAAAACATCTTTTCTTTTAGTTAAAAACATGAGACAACAAGTTATTCTTGGGACACCTTTCATACAATTAATCCAAACCTTTACAGTTACTAATGAAGGTATTAAAACTCATGCTCTTAATAGAAAAATCACCTTTAACTTCATAACAAAACCCCAAAAGACAAGTCTTAATATCTTAAAAGAACACTCTATTTCAGAAATAAATTGCCTAATAAAAGACAAAGAAAACCAGCTTGAATTCCTAAAAGAAGATTTAGAGTTCAAAAGAATAGAAGAAAACCTTTTAAAACCAAATATCATTGATAAAATAGCTTCTCTTCAAAAACACATAGGAAAAACTATATGCTCCACTATACCCAACGCTTTTTGGGAAAGAAAGAAGCATATTGTTGATTTACCCTATGAACAAGAATTTTCTGAAAACAAGATTCCTACAAAAGCTCGCCCTACTCAAATGAATCAAGAAGTTCTAAAATTTTGCCAAACAGAAATACAAGATCTTTTGAATAAAAAACTCATTAGAAAAAGCCAATCACCATGGAGCTGTTCTACTTTCTATGTCAATAAAAATGCCAAACTAGAAAGAGGAGTTCCAAGACTAGTTATTAATTATAAACCTCTAAACACAGCCCTTAGATGGATAAGATATCCTATACCAAATAAAAAGGATTTACTAAATAGACTCTGTAGATCTAAGATATTTTCAAAATTTGACATGAAGTCAGGATTTTGGCAAATACAAATCAGTGAAAAAGATAAATACAAGACGGCTTTTCTTGTTCCTTTTTTGTCAATACGAATGGAACGTTATGCCTTTCGGTCTAAAAATGCCCCTTTAAATTCAGAGAATCATGAATGACATCTTCAATCCTTATTCAGATTACATCATAGTCTATATAGATGATGTTCTTGTGTTTTCCTCTAATATAGAACAGCATTTCAAACATCTTTCTACCTTCGTAAAAATTATCATACAAAATTGTTTAGTAGTTTCTCCTACTAAAATAGCACTTTTCCAGACCAGAATTAGATTTCTAGGTCATTACATCCATTTAGGTACCTTAACTCCCATAGAAAGATCAATCTCTTTTCTTGACAAATTTCGGATGAGATTAAAGACAAAACTCAATTACAAAGATTTTTAGGCAGCCTAAATTATATTATAGACTTCTTTCCCAATATTAATATTTTTTGCAAACCTTTACACCAAAGGTTACGTAAGGATCCTCCGCCATGGACTTCAGTCCATACAGACATTGTCAAAGAAATAAAAATTCATGTAAAAGATATTCCTTGCTTACATCTTGCTGATCCTTCTACTTTCAAAATAGTCGAGACTGATGCTTCAGAATTAGGATATGGTGGCATTCTCAAACAGGTCAATAATAACAAAGAACAAGTTGTTCAGTTTATATCAAAACATTGGAATTCCACTCATCAAAATTATTCGACAATCAAAAAAGAAATACTTGCTATAATTTTATCTATATCAAAATTCCAAGGAGATTTATTGAATCAAAAATTTCTCTTGCGAATTGATTGCAAATCAGCCAAAGACATTTTACAAAAAGACGTTTTAAACATTGCATCAAAACAGATTTTTGCCAGATGGCAAGCCATACTTTCAGTATTTGATTTTGACATTGAATTTGTAAATGGTTCTTCAAATTCATTACCTGATTTTCTCACAAGAGAATTTTTACAGGGGATACCAATATGCCAAGATCCAAAAAAGACAAAGGCAAAGGCAAAGCCACTTGCCGAACCTTCAATACACCATCAAAGCCAACGGGCTTAACACCCCGTCAAGACATGGCTTGAAATGGCGAGAAAACAACCGACATTCTTACACCAAACACCTTTGAAAATAGAACACATATCATCTGATCCCATGCTAGCCTTTAATCAGCTAGCCGACATGATACCAAAAGAAACAATTTTGTTACTTGCCCAGTCTTTACAAAGCACAGCAAAGAAAGAGCCATCCAGTGCCATCGAGGTAAGTAACAATCCTTCCTCGCTTGTTATACAAAAACAAGCAGAACACAAAAGAATTTCGAATGAGGTGGTTATTAGGCCACAGGCAACCCCTCAATCTCAAAAATCAAAATTTTTCCCCAAAACATCATTTCAAAAAATATTGACTGTGGAAGATGGATTCTTCGACGAAGATCCAATCAAATTCGCACAAAACATTTTTCCAAAAAACTGGTTATTCAAACCACACAATACAAACAAAACCCTTGCTTATTACGAGCAAATTCTAGTGGAGACAGAATCAGCAAGGTTTACCCACTTTGCTAACAAAAACAATACAGAAAACATTCTATACTCCACTATATCCATCAGTAAAGTCATACACCCCTCACACTGGGGAGCTTCACCTCATACACCCAGAAAATTCCAAACCAGACTTGCCCAAAACTTACCATATTCCTCCTCATATACATACTGGGACTACCAACAAGCTTGGTGGAACGTTTTCTTCAGCCAAAATACAAATTATATAACAACCAAGCTTTGGGCATTTGTATTGGAAATTTGTATTTTGTCTGAAGAAAACGTTCCACCAAGCTTGTTGGTAGTCCCAGTATGTATATGAGGAGGAATATGGTAAGTTTTGGGCAAGTCTGGTTTGGAATTTTCTGAGTATGAGGTGAAGCTCCCGTGGTGAGGGGTGTATGACTTTGCGATGGATATAGTGGAGTATAGAATGTTTTCTGTATTGTTTTGTCGGCAAAGTGGGTAAACCTTTGCGATTCTGTCTCCACTAGAATTTGCTCGTAATAAGCAAGGGTTTTGTTTGTATTGTGTTTTGAATAACCAGTTTTGGAAAAATATTTTTGCGAATTTGATTGGATCTTCGTCGAAGAATCCATCTTCCACAGTCAATATTTTTTGAAATGATGTTTTGGGGAAAAATTTTGATTTTTGAGATTGAGGGGTTGCTTGTGGCCTAATAACCACCTCATTCGAAATTCTTTTGTGTTCTGCTTGTTTTTGTGTAACAAGCGGAGAAGGATTGTTGCTTACCTCGATGGCACTGGATGGCTCTTTCTTTGATGTGTTTTGTAAGACTGGCAAGTAACAAAATTGTTTCTTTTGGTATCATGTCGGCTAGCTGATTAAAGGCTAGCATGGGATCAGATGATATGTGTTCTATTTTCAAAGGTGTTTGGTGTAAGAATGTCTGGTTGTTTTCTGCCATTTCAAGCCATGTCTTGACGGGTGTTAAGCCTGTTGGCTTTGATGGTGTATTGGAAGGTTGACGTGGCTTGCCTTTGCCTTTGTTTGGATCTTGGCATATTGGTATCCTAATAAAAATTCTCTTGTGAGAAAATCGAGTAATGAATTTGAAGAACCATTTATAAATTCAATGTCAAAATCAAATCTTTGAAAGTATGGCTTGCCATCTGGCAAAAATCTATTTTGATGCAATGTTTAAAACGTCTTTTTGTAAAATGTCTTTGGTTGATTTGCAATCAATTCGCAAGAGAAATTTTTGATTCAATAAATCTCCTTGGAATTTTGATATAGATAAAATTATAGCAAGTATTTCTTTTTTGATTGTCGAATAATTTTGTTGAGTGGAATTCCAATGTTTTGATATAAACTGAACAACTTGTTCTTTGTTATTATTGACCTGTTTGAGAATGCCACCATATCCTAATTCTAAAGCATCAGTCTCGACTATTTTGAAAGTAGAAGGATTAGCAAGATGTAAGCAAGGAATATCTTTTACATGAATTTTTATTTGTTTGACAATGTCTGTATGGACTGAAGTCCATGGCGGAGGATCCTTACGTAACCTTTGGTGTAAAGGTTTGCAAAGAATATTAATATTGGGAAAGAAGTCTATAATATAATTTAGGCTGCCTAAAAATCTTTGTAATTGAGTTTTGTCTTTAATCTCATCCGGAAATTTGTCAGTAAAAGAGATTGATCTTTCTATGGGAGTTATGGTACCTAAATGGATGTAATGACCTAGAATCTAATTCTGGTCTGGAAAAGTGCTATTTTAGTAGGAGAAACTACTAAACAATTTTGTATGATAATTTTTACAAAGGTAGAAAGATGTTTGAAATGATGTTCTATATTAGAGGAAAACACAAGAACATCATCTATATAGACTATGATGTAATCTGAATAAGGATTGAAGATGTCATTCATGATTCTCTGGAATTCTGAAGGGGCATTTTGAGACCGAAAGGCATAACGTTCCATTCGTATTGACCAAAAGGAATAGTAAAAGCTGTCTTGTATTTATCTTTTTCACTGATTTGTAGTTGCCAAAATCCTGACTTCATGTCAAATTTTGAAAATATCTTAGATCTACAGAGTCTATTTAGTAAATCCTTTTTATTTGGTATAGGATATCTTATCCATCTAAGGGCTGTGTTTAGAGGTTTATAATTAATAACTAGTCTTGGAACTCCACTTTCTAGTTCGGCATTTTTATTGACATAGAAAGCAGAACAGCTCCATGGTGATTGGCTTTTTCTAATGAGTTTTTTTATTCAAAAGATCTTGTATTTCTGTTTGGCAAAATTTTAGAACTTCTTGACTCATTTGAGTAGGGCGAGCTTTTGTAGGAATCTTGTTTTCAGAAAATTCTTGTTCATAGGGTAAATCAACAATATGCTTCTTTCTTTTCCCAAAAAGCGTTGGGTATAGTGGAGCATATAGTTTTTCCTATGTTATTTTGAAGAGAAGCTATTTTATCAATGATATTTGGTTTTAAAAGGTTTTCTTCTATTCTTTTGAACTCTAAATCTTCTTTTAGGAATTCAAGCTGGTTTTCTTTGTTTTTTATTAGGCAATTTATTTCTGAAATAGAGTGTTCTTTGTAAGATATTAAGACTTGTCTTTTGGGGTTTTGTTATGAAGTTAAAGGTGATTTTTCTATTAAGAGCATGAGTTTCAATACCTTCATTAGTAACTGTAAAGGGTTGGATTAATTGTATGAAAGGTTTCCCAAGAATAACTTGTTGTCTCATGTTTTTAACTAAAAGAAAAGATGTTTTATAAGACATTTGGTCTTTTATTATTAAGGCTTCAGGTAATTTGTATTGAATATTTAACTTGTCTCCCGAGGCTGATTTTAGAGTTTCTGAAGTTTTGTCAAAGTATCTTGTTGGAACAAGGCCTTCCTTGATACAATTGAGGTCGATCCCTGTATCAAAGAGTGCTGTTGTTTCAATAATATACTCATTATTGAGTTTTATCTTAATATTTATTATCCATTTTCTAGATGTTATTTCTGTTAACAACATAAGAAAGGCTGGATCAGATGTATCTGGGGTACTAGTGATTTCATTCTGGTCATCTAGTTTTGTCTTTCCTTTTATGATAAGAGACTTTATATCAGAAATTTCCTGTTTCATTTCTAATTGAGTCTCTTTCAAGGCTTGTATTTCTAATTTTTGTTGTTTTATTTCGTTTTGGAGGTCATTAATATTTATAGGTCTAGATTGTGGTTTTTTTGTTTCTATTCGAATGTCTTTAAGATTGTAGGAAGTATTAGGTTTGGAAGTTATATTCATAGAAGAGTGTAGTCTATCTAAGTATTCTTTTTTGGCTTCGGTCAAGTATTTTATCAGCGTCTTGAAGAAGGAATTCTTCTTCTTTGTTAAGACGTTTACTTTAGGAATGGGTTTTCTGGAGAAGCGTCTTCATAATCGGAATCTGGAAGATAATTCTATCTCATTAATCGAAGACCTTCTTCTTCAAGAAGTTCATCAGAAGAAGTATCATCAGTTTCTACGAGGATGTTGTTTAACTGGTATGAAGTATTATCATCTAAAGAAAGTTTATTCAATTTTTTATTAATCCTACAGTATTTTGAAATATGACCCTTTCTACCGCAAGAGTAACACTTAATGTCTTAAAAAATTTTCTTATCAGTGTGAGGTCTATTTTGGTTACTCTGGTGTCTTCGGTTATTTCTACGGGGTTGAGGTTTGTTGCGATGTTTCTTTGTTTCTTTCTCAAGAGGACAAGTTCCCTTACATTTTGTTTTTGTTTTTTCATTATAAGAGGGGTCATATTGAGCACAAAAATCTCCTAGACTCCTATTGGTGAGGGATTGTTCTTCCTTGAGTTGTCTTTGTAATTTGATTGTGTTACACATTTGTGTTCCTTCTCTATAAACATAAGAGACTATTTCTCCATAAGAAAGGAGATCATAAGGAATTTGACCGTAATCTTCCCTAATTTTATCTCTAACTTGGTCACCTATAATCTGAGGTAAACCGGCTAAGAATTTTTCTTTCCAAAAAGGTTGATTGCAGTCGGGTCTAATAAAACCCTTTGAAAGAAAAGCTCTTTGTATTCTCTAAATCTTCCTAAGGATTTGCAACGCATATTGGAAAGGAGATCTTGGTTTCTATCCTTAATATGTGAGAGGTCTCCTACGAAGTGTTGTGAAATGGAATAGATAAGGGTATTAACCGCATCTTGGATGAGATGTCCTTGATCATCATCCATGCGTTGACCAAAGTCATCTACCTTATAAGTAGTTAAAATTTATGTCTTTTGTTCATCTGTCAGGTAGTTATCCCACCAACCTTTTAGTTGTCCAGTAAATCCGGCTACTAAAAGATTAGCAACAGCATGGTCAGAAACATCTTGCTGTGTTTTGTAGGCATTAGCAAGCATCACCATGTTTTTAAGAATGTTCATAAGATTGGTTTCTGCAACACCATCAATGTTCCATTCATAGATGGTGTTAGGAGAGTATTTATTCTGTATTTTTTGCGATGATTCTTCTTGGGCAATGTTTGATGGGGTAGCTCTACTATAATAAAGCTTCTGAGGTTGTCTCCAATTGAGTCCGTAATCTCGGTGGTGACTCATTATCGGAATTACCGAGTGTTTGGCTAGGGTGCGATAGTGGGTTGGTCCGGAGTGTCTTTAATGATAAGACTCTGGAATTTAGGAGTGTCTAGTATAGGATCAGGTTCTAACTTTGATTTCCCTAAGAGTTTTTTCTTTTGTTCTATAGATTTGGCAAACTCGGGGCTAAGATTTTTTGGAAATTCAAAGGCTTTAAAAATGGGTTTTTTGAGAGTGTCAACTTGTGGTGTGATGAGTTGAGTAGGATTCTAGATGGTGGATTCTATCCTATTCAACTGTTTTCCTATGGTCGCCAAATGTTGATTAGTAAAGTTGTTTTGTTCAATGACTTTATGAGTAAAAAGAGAGTCTCCTTTGTCTGGAAACCTAAAAGGAGTAGCTGTTACTTCGCTATCTCCATGTTGTATTTTTATTCTCCTAAGAGGCGGATGGTTGGATTCTATGGTTCCACCATTATCAAGTTTCCATTTATAATGATGATCTAAGACAACTATTTCTTTTGGTTCGAGAAAATGTTCTTCTAACCAATCAAAGAAGAATATATGGACTTCATATTCATATATGTAGTCGTAATATTTTTGTTTGATGTCTTTTGCTTTATCAGCAAAGGTTTTGAAGAACCATTCTTTGAATTGTCTGTTGTTTTCAGAATTAAATTCTTTATTAAGGAAAGCCTTGTTTGGTTCAAAATGTTTTTCTAAAACATTAAGCTCGGCATCTATCATTTGCGAATAAGTGGGAGAATGATGAGGAGAATCTGTATTTTCTAGGACTGGTTCAGGCTGGTTTTGTTGGTAAACTGGCCTGGAAATCCCTTATCTATATATAAGAACAAATCGCTTATACCATAATTTTTCACTTGGTTGCTTTGCCATTGGGTCGCTGTCCTAGTTGCAATCTTTCAATAGCAAAGCATGCGGTTTGATTACCTGAGTGCAAAAGGTTTGTCACTGGGAATATAGAGTAGACCTATACAAGTTGGTGGCAAAAGAACACTTCAAGTGCCAAAAGTTGGTACAAAGGGATAATTAAGTGCCAAAACTTACGAAAGTGCCACTTAAGTGCCACTTCTTATGAAAAATGGGACACTTGAGTGCCACATCCGGCGAGCCTCACCGGAAATCCTACGTGGCATTTTTTTTATTAATTTTCTCGCTTACGTGGCTCGTCGGAATGCTAAATCAGCAAAACACACACAAAAATGACGTCGTTTTGCATAATTTAAATTTTAATATAATATAAAAATTAATTAAATTAAATTTAAAAATAATAATAATATTAGAGACACTCCGCAGACCAACCCACCATTAATACCCTTACCAAACCCTCTGATAATCCTGATAATGAGTCAGTCAATGAGATTAACAGACTCAATTGGAGACAACCTCAGAAGCTTTATTATAGTAGAGCTACCCCACCAGACATTGCCCAAGAAGAATCATCGCAAAAAATACAGAATAAATATTCTCCTGACGCCATCTATGAATGGAACATTGATGGTGTTGCAGAAACAAATGTTATGAACATTCTTAACAACATGGTGATGCTTGCTAATGCCTACAAAACACAGCAAGATGTTCGACCATGCTGTTGCTAATCTTTTAGTAGCCGGATTCACTTTGGACAGCTAAAAGGTTGGTGGGATAACTATCTCACGAGATGAACAAAAGACACAAATTTTAACCGCTTATAAGGTAGATGATTTTGGCCAACGCATGGATGATGATCAAGGTCATCTCATCCAAGATGCGGTCAATACCCTTATCTATTCCATTTCACAACACTTTGTAGGAGATCCTTCACATATTAGGGATAGAAACCAAGATCTCCTTTCCAATATGCGTTGCAAATCCTTAGGAAGATTTAGAGAATACAAAGAGCTTTTCTTTCAAAGGGTTCTTATTAGACCCGACTGCAATCAACCCTTTTGGAAAGAAAAATTCTTAGCCGGTTTACCTTATATTATAGGTGACCAAGTTAGAGACAAAATTAAGGAAGATTACAGCGGTCAAATTCCTTATGATCTCCTTTCTTATGGAGAAATAGTCTCTTATGTTTATCGACAAGGAACACAAATGTGTAATACAATCAAATTACAAAGACAACTCAAGGAAGAACAATCCCTCACCAATAGGAGTTTAGGAGATTTTTGTGCCCAATACGACCCCTCTTATAATGAAAAAACAAAACCAAAATGTAAGGGAACTTGTCCTCCTGAGAAAGAAACAAAGAAACATCACAACAAACCTCCATTTCGTAGGAATAAACAAAGACACCAGAATAACCAAAATAGACCTCATTCGATAGAAAAAACTTTAAAGACATTAAATGCTATTCTTGTGGTAGAAAAGGTCATATTTCAAAATATTGTAGGATTAATAAAAAATTAAATGAACTTTCTCTAGATGACGATACTCTTAATCGGTTAAACAATATCTTCATAGAAAATGATGATACTTCTTCTGATGAATTTCTTGAGGAAGAAGGTCTTCAAATCAATGAGATAGAATCTTCTTCAGATTCTGAATATGAAGACGCTTCCTCAGGAAAACCCATTCCTGAAGTAAACGTCTTAACAAAAGAAGAAGAATTCCTTCTCAGCACTGCTGACAAAATACTTGACCCTGAAGCCAAAAAAGAATACTTAGATAGACTTCACTCTTCTATAAACATTACTTCCAAGCCTAATACTTCATACAACCTTAAAGACATTCTAAATAGAAACAAAAAACCACAGTCTAGACCTATAAATATTAATGACCTCCAAAATGAAATAAAACAGCAAAAGTTAGAAATACAAGCCTTAAAAGAAACTCAATCAGAAATGAAACAAGAAATTTCTGATATAAAGTCTCTTGTCATAAAAAGAACAACAAAACTTGAAGACCAAAATGAAATCGCTAGTACTCCGATACCTCGATCCAGCTTTTCTTATGCTATTAACGTAAATCACATCTAGGAAATGGATAATAAATATTAAGATAAAAATCAATAATGAGTATATTATTGAAACAATGGCACTCTTTGATACAGGGGCTGACCTCAATTGTATCAAGGAAGGCCTTGTTCCAACAAGATACTTTGACAAAACATCTCGAGTCTTTAAAATCAGCCTCGGAGACAAGCTGAATATACAATACAAGTTACCGAAGCCCTAATAATAAAAGACCAAATGTCTTACAAAACATCTTTTCTTTTAGTTAAAAACATGAGACAACAGGTTATCCTTGGAACACCTTTCATACAATTGATTCAACCCTTTGCGATTACTAATGAAGGTATAGAAACTCATGCTTTAAACAAAAAAATCACCTTCAATTTCATAACAAAACCGCAGAAAAGAAGTCTTAATATTTTACAATAACATTCCATTTCGAAATAAACCGCCTCATAAAAGACAAAGAAAACCAGCTTGAATTTTTAAAAGAAGACTTAGAGTTCAAAAGAATAGAAGAAAATCTCATAAAACCAAACATCATAGAAAAAATAGCTTCTCTACAAAAACACATAGAAAAAACTATATGCTCTACTCTACCCAATGCCTTTTGGGAAAGGAAAAAGCATATCGTCGATTTACCTTATGAACATGATTTTTCTGAAAACAAAATTCCTACCAAAGCCCGACCAACACAAATGAACCAAGAAGTTTTAAAATTTTGTCAAACGAAATACAAGATCTCTTAAATAAAAACTCATAAGAAAAAGCCAATCACCCCCGAGTTGTTCTCGCTTTTTATGTTAATAAAAATGCTGAACTAGAAAGAGGAGTTCCCAGGTTAGTTATTAATTACAAACCTCTTAATACAGCCCTTAGATGGATAAGATACCCTATACCCAATAAAAAGATTTACTTGAATAGACTTTGTAGATCAAAATATTTTCTAAATTTGACATGAAATCGGGATTACGGCAAATACAAGTTAGTGAAAAGGATAAATACAAGACAGCCTTTACAGTACCTTTTGGCCAATATGAATGGAATGTTATGCCATTCGGCCTCAAAATGCCCCTTCGAATTCCAAAGAATTATGAACGAGATTTTCAATCCTTATTCAGAATACATCATAGTTTATATAGATGATGTTCTAGTTTTCTCTTCCAATATAGAACAGCATTTCAAACATTTATCCACTTTCATAAAAATAATCATACAAAGCGGTCTTGTAGTCTCTCCTACTAAAATTGCACTCTTCAAGACCAAGATTAGATTTTTAGGTCATTACATCCATTTAAGCACCATCACTCCCATAGAAAGATCAATCTCTTTTACCGATAAATTCCCCGATGAGATTAAAGACAAAACTCAATTACAAAGGTTTTTGGGTAGCCTCAAGTATATTTTAGATTTCTTTCCTAATATAAATATCCTTTGCAAACCTTTACATCAAAGGCTACAAAAGGATCCTCCACCATGGACCTCTGTCCATACAGACATTGTCAAACAAATAAAAATTCATGTCAAAGATATACCATGCTTACATCTTGCTGACCCCTCCACTTTCAAAATAGTAGAAACAGACGCGTCAGAATTAGGTTATGGTGGTATTCTCAAACAAGTCAATAACAACAAAGAACAAGTTATTCAATTTATATCAAAACATTGGAATTCCACTCAACAAAATTATTCGACAATCAAAAAAGAAATACTTGCTATAGTTTTATCTATATCAAAATTCCAAGGAGATTTATTAAATCAAAAATTTCTCTTGAGAATTGATTGCAAATCAGCCAAAGACATTTTACAAAAAGACGTTTTAAATGTTGCATCAAAACAATTTTTGCCGGATGGCAAGCCATACTTTCAAAGATTCGATTTTGACATAGAATTTATAAATGGTTCTTCAAATTCATTGCCTGATTTTCTCACAAGAGAATTTTTACAGGGGATACCAATATGCCAAGACCCAAAAAAGACAAAGACAAAGGCAAAGGCAAAGCCACTGCCGAGCCCTCCAATACACCACCAAAGCCGAAAGGCTTAACATCTGTCAAAACATGGCTCCAAATGGCGAGAAAACAACCAAACATTCATACAAAGCAATCACCTTTGACAACGGAACCCATAACATCGAACCCATGCTAGCCCTCAATCGGTTAGCCAACATACTTCCAAAAGAAACAATATTGTTACTTGCCCACTTTACAAAACGTAAAGAAAGAGCCATCCAGTGCCATAGAAGTAAGTAACAATCCTTCCCCGCTTGCTACACAAAAACAAGCGGAATACAAAAGAATTTCGAATGAGGTGGTTATTAAGCCCCGGGCATCCCCTCTTTCTCAAAGATCAAAATTCTTTCCCAAAACATCTTTTCAAAATATATTGATCGTGGAAGATGGATTCTTCGATAAAGATCCAATCAAATTTGCAGAAAACATATTTCCGAAAAATTGGCTTTTCAAACCACACAATACAAACAAAACCCTTGCTTATTATGAGCAAATTTTAGTGGAAACAGAATCGGCAAGGTTCACTCACTTTGTTGATAAAACCAATACAGAAAATATCCTTTATTCCACTATATCCATCGGTAAAGTCATACACCCCTCACACTTTGGGGAGCCTCACCCCATACACCCGGAAAGTTCCAAACCGACTTACCCAAAGTCTACCATACTCCTCTTCATATACATACTTTGGGAGTACCAACAAGCTTGGTGGAATGTCTTTTTCCGACGAAATACAAATTTCCAACACTCCTGGTTATTATTCTTCAAAGACAACTTCCCAAGACAAAGCTTACCAAACCGGTTTGACTCTGGTGGGATCTCTTTGGTCCTTTGGACATAATATTACACCCCACGGTCAAACAAGGATACAAGATTTTCATGAACAATTCATACCAACACCTCATGATATAAGGTTCCCATGCCTTATGCATTTCTTTATAATATTCAGAATCTCGTGGGTAACGAAGCATGGGAATTTGAATACAATACATCCAAAAACCGGGTATACCAACACTTGTCCGAAAATACAAAACCAAATGGTGGGATGGATTCAGATTTCTTGATCAAGGATCCGAAGCTGCGGTTAAAACATGGCTAAATAGCCGAAAACCCAAATAATCGCATCCCCATCAAATACATCGTTTTTTACGGGAAAAATCCATGGCAAGTGCGGCACTTGCAGCGGTCCAAAACAGAGATGAATACGCAACATTCTCGGGACAATGCTCTCGAAGCGGAAGAATCACAATGTGGATCTTCCAAATCTCAAAAAAGCAGTCAAGACGGATCTTCCCGAGTCATATCATAGTGGAAACACTAATGAAGACGATCACTACGGGATCAATCTGGGACAGAGATTAAAAGACATCACATGCGCTTACTATTACAAACGGCGCAAAAGGCTACACACGGAGCGTAGTAGACACACACTTTGTTCATACACTCGTTCACTCGATCGTTCACTTTACACTTTGTTCGGCCTTTGTAGCACTTTCACTGTAGCACCCTCTATAAATACACCCACTCGACATAGAAGAAGGGACCCGAAATTTTCTGAATTTCTCTCTTCTCCTTCTCTCTCTCTCTCTCTCTCTCTCACTTGTAATCCTTCATCCCTTCCATCTCCATCCTCATCTCTTCCATCTCCAAGCTCTCTTACCTTGTATCCCCTGGTTTCAAAGTAAGTTAGTTTTCATATACATCGTTTTATACAGGGTAACCAACTTACATGATAGTTGGTTAACCATTTCTTGTAATACAAACATCAATACTCCCTGGAGTGCGGATTACTGCCCTAGTGGATGACTTGATGCTTTAAGTTTTTGCATCTAAGTTTCGCATCTCAATACATGTAATTTCAGCTTTTCGGCTTTATATATTACAAGTTCATACCACCTTCATGGTTGGTTTTTGTTTATGCATACTCTTACTTTATATTTTATATATTGCCTTTGGTCTTTATATTATTTTTAATTCTCGCGATTTTATTTAAGTTATTTACTTGTTATCTACTTTCTTATACATCCTTCCCTGCTTTCATATAGATCTGTTAATCGTTTATACTTCCTTGTTCTCTCATATAGTACTCCGATCCTAACCCCCTTTATGGAATCCACCTTGTGATTCTTCCGCTTCTGAGAGCATTGTCCTGAGAATGTTGCAGTATTCATCTCTGTTTTGGACTGCTGCAAGTGCTGCACTTGCCATGGATTTTTCCTAAAAAACGATGTATTTGATGGGGATGCGATTATTTGGGTTTTACGGCTATTTAGCCATGTTTTAACCGTAGCTTCGGATCCTTGATCAAGAAATCTGAATCCATCCCACCATTTGGTTTTGTATTTTCGGACAAGTGTTGGTATACCCGGTTTTTTGGATGTATTGTATTCAAATTCCCATGCATTACCCACGAGATTCTGAATATTATAAAGAAATGCATAAGGCATGGGAACCTTATATCATGAGGTGTTGGTATGAATTGTTCACTGAAAATCTTGTATCCTTGTTTGACCGTGGGGTGTAATATTATGTCCAAAGGACCAAAGAGATCCCACCGGAGTCAAACCAGTTTGGTAAGCTTTGTCTTGGGAAGTTGTCTTTGAAGAATAATAACCAGGAGTGTTGGAAATTTGTATTCTGTCGGAAAAAGACATTCCACCAAGCTTGTTGGTAGTCCCAAGTATGTATATGAAGAGGAGTATGGTAGACTTTGGGTAAGTCTGGTTTGGAACTTTCGGGTGTATGGGGTGAGGCTCCCCAAAGTGTGAGGGGTGTATGACTTTACCGATGGATATAGTGGAATAAAGGATATTTTCTGTATTGGTTTTATCAACAAAGTGAGTGAACCTTGCCGATTCTGTTTCCACTAAAATTTGCTCATAATAAGCAAGGGTTTTGTTTGTATTGTGTGGTTTGAAAAGCCAATTTTTCGGAAATATGTTTTCTGCAAATTTGATTGGATCTTTATCGAAGAATCCATCTTCCACAGTCAATATATTTTGAAAAGATGTTTTGGGAAAGAATTTTGATCTTTGAGAAAGAGGGGATGCCTGGGGCTTAATAACCACCTCATTCGAAATTCTTTTGTATTCCGCTTGTTTTTGTGTAGCAAGCGGGAAGGATTGTTACTTACTTCTATGGCACTTTGGATGGCTCTTTCTTTACGTTTTGTAAAGACTGGGCAAGTAACAATATTGTTTCTTTTGGAAGTATGTTGGCTAACCGATTGAGGGCTAGCATGGGTTCGGATGTTATGGGTTACCCGTTGTCAAAGGTGATTGCTTTGTATGAATGTTTGGTTGTTTTCTGCCATTTGGAGCCATGTTTTGACAGATGTTAAGCCTTTCGGCTTTGGTGGTGTATTGGAGGGCTCGGCAAGTGGCTTTGCCTTTGCCTTTGTCTTTGTCTTTTTGGGTCTTGGCATATTGGTATCCCCGTAAAAATTCTCTTGTGAGAAAATCGGCAATGAATTTGAAGAACCATTTATAAATTCTATGTCAAAATCGAATACTCGAAAGTATGGCTTGCCATCTGGCAAAAATTTGTTTTGATGCAACATTTAAAACGTCCTTTTGTAAAATGTCTTTGGCTGATTTGCAATCAATTCTCAAGAGAAATTTTTGGTTTAATAAATCTCCTTGGAATTTTGATATAGATAAAACTATAGCAAGTATTTCTTTTTTGATTGTTGAATAATTTTGTTGAGTGGAATTCCAATGTTTTGATATAAATTGAATAACTTGTTCTTTGTTGTTATTGACTTGTTTGAGAATACCACCATAACCTAATTCTGACGCGTCTGTTTCTACTATTTTGAAAGTGGAGGGGTCAGCAAGATGTAAGCATGGTATATCTTTGACATGAATTTTTATTTGTTTGACAATGTCTATATGGACAGAGGTCCATGGTGGAGGATCCTTTTGTAGCCTTTGATGTAAAGGTTTGCAAAGGATATTTATATTAGGAAAGAAATCTAAAATATAATTGAGGCTACCCAAAACCTTTGTAATTGAGTTTTGTCTTTAATCTCATCGGGAATTTATCAGTAAAAGAGATTGATCTTTCTATGGGAGTGATGGTGCTTAAATGGATGTAATGACCTAAAAATCTAATCTTGGTCTTGAAGAGTGCAATTTTAGTAGGAGAGACTACAAGACCGCTTTGTATGATTATTTTTATGAAAGTGGATAAATGTTTGAAATGCTTTGTTCTATATTGGAAGAGAAAACTAGAACATCATCTATATAAACTATGATGTATTCTGAATAAGGATTGAAAATCTCGTTCATAATTCTTTGGAATTCTGAAGGGGCATTTTTGAGGCCGAATGGCATAACATTCCATTCATATTGGCCAAAAGGTACTGTAAAGGCTGTCTTGTATTTATCCTTTTCACTAACTTGTATTTGCCAAAATCCTGATTTCATGTCAAATTTAGAAAATATTTTTGATCTACAAAGTCTATTCAGTAAATCTTTTTATTGGGTATAGGGTATCTTATCCATCTAAGGGCTGTATTAAGAGGTTTGTAATTAATAACTAACCTGAACTCCTCTTTCTAGTTCAGCATTTTTATTAACATAAAAAGCGAGAACAACTCCAAGGTGATTGGCTTTTTCTTATGAGTTTTTTATTTAAGAGATCTTGTATTTCTGTTTGACAAAATTTTAAAACTTCTTGGTTCATTTGTGTTGGTCGGGCTTTGGTAGGAATTTTGTTTTCGAAAAATCATGTTCATAAGGTAAATCGACGATATGCTTTTTCCTTTCCCAAAAGGCATTGGGTAGAGTAGAGCATATAGTTTTTTCTATGTGTTTTTGTAGAGAAGCTATTTTTTTCTATGATGTTTGGTTTTATGAGATTTTCTTCTATTCTTTTGAACTCTAAGTCTTCTTTTAAAAATTCAAGCTGGTTTTCTTTGTCTTTTATGAGGCAGTTTATTTCTGAAATGGAATGTTCTTGTAAAATATTAAGACTTCTTTTCTGCGGTTTTGTTATGAAATTGAAGGTGATTTTTTTGTTTAAAGCATGAGTTTCTATACCTTCATTAGTAACTGCAAAGGGTTGAATCAATTGTATGAAAGGTGTTCCAAGGATAACCTGTTGTCTCATGTTTTTAACTAAAAGAAAAGATGTTTTGTAAGACATTTGGTCTTTTATTATTAGGGCTTCTGGTAACTTGTATTGTATATTCAGCTTGTCTCCTGAGGCTGATTTTAAAGACTCAGATGTTTTGTCAAAGTATCTTGTTGGAACAAGGCCTTCCTTGATACAATTGAGGTCAGCCCCGTATCAAAGAGTGCCATTGTTTCAATAATATACTCATTATTGATTTTTATCTTAATATTTATTATCCATTTCCTAGATGTGATTTCTGTTAATAGCATAAGAAAAGCTGATCGAGGTATCCGGAGTACTAGCGATTTCATTTTGGTCTTCAAGTTTTGTTGTTCTTTTTATGACAAGAGACTTTATATCAGAAATTTCTTGTTTCATTTCGATTGAGTTTCTTTTAAGGCTTGTATTTCTAACTTTTGTTGTTTTATTTCATTTTGGAGGTCATTAATATTTATAGGTCTAGACTGTGGTTTTTTGTTTCTATTTAGAATGTCTTTAAGGTTGTATGAAGTATTAGGCTTGGAAGTAATGTTTATAGAAGAGTGAAGTCTATCTAAGTATTCTTTTTGGCTTCGGGGTCAAGTATTTTGTCGGCTGTCTTGAGAAGGAATTCTTCTTCTTTTGTTAAGACGTTTACTTCAGAATGGGTTTTCCCGAGGAAGCGTCTTCATATTCGAATCAAGAAGATTCTATCTCATTGATTTGAAGACCTTCTTCCTCAAGAAATTCATCGGAAGAAGTATCATCATTTTCTATGAAGATATTGTTTAACCGATTAAGAGTATCGTCATCTAGAGAAAGTTCATTTAATTTTTTATTAATCCTACAATATTTTGAAATATGACCTTTTCTACCACAAGAATAGCATTTAATGTCTTTAAAGTTTTTTCTATCGAATGAGGTCTATTTTGGTTATTCTGGTGTCTTTGTTTATTCCTACGAAATGGAGGTTTGTTGTGATGTTTCTTTGTTTCTTTCTCAGGAGGACAAGTTCCCTTACATTTTGGTTTTGTTTTTTCATTATAAGAGGGGTCGTATTGGGCACAAAAATCTCCTAAACTCCTATTGGTGAGGGATTGTTCTTCCTTGAGTTGTCTTTGTAATTTGATTGTATTACACATTTGTGTTCCTTGTCGATAAACATAAGAGACTATTTCTCCATAAGAAAGGAGATCATAAGGAATTTGACCGCTGTAATCTTCCCTAATTTTGTCTCTAACTTGGTCACCTATAATATAAGGTAAACCGGCTAAGAATTTTTCTTTCCAAAAGGGTTGATTGCAGTCGGGTCTAATAAGAACCCTTTGAAAGAAAAGCTCTTTGTATTCTCTAAATCTTCCTAAGGATTTGCAACGCATATTGGAAAGGAGATCTTGGTTTCTATCCCTAATATGTGAAGGATCTCCTACAAAGTGTTGTGAAATGGAATAGATAAGGGTATTGACCGCATCTTGGATGAGATGACCTTGATCATCATCCATGCGTTGGCCAAAATCATCTACCTTATAAGCAGTTAAAATTTGTGTCTTTTGTTCATCTGTGAGATAGTTATCCCACCAACCTTTTAGCTGTCCAAAGGAATCCAGCTACTAAAAGATTAGCAACAAAGATGGTCGAAACATCTTGCTGTGTTTTGTAGGCATTAGCAAGCATCACCATGTTGTTAAGAATGTTCATAACATTTGTTTCGCAACACCATCAATGTTCCATTCATAGATGGCGTCGGGAGAATATTTATTCTGTATTTTTGCGATGATTCTTCTTGGGCAATGTCTGGTGGGGTAGCTCTACTATAATAAAGCTTCGAGGTTGTCTCCAATTGAGTCTCGTTAATCTCATTGACTGACTCATTATCGTGGATTATCGAGGGTTTGGTCGGGGTATTAATGGTGGGTTGGTCTGGAGTGTCTCTAATGATAAGATTATGGAATTTAGGAGTGTCTAGTATAGGATCGTGTTCCAACTTTGATTTTCCTAAGAGTTTTTCTTTTGTTCTATGGCTTTGGCAAACTCGGGCTAAGATTTTTGGAAATTCAAAGGCTTTAAAAATGGGTTTTTTGAGAGTGTCAACTTGTGGTGTAATAAGTGAGTAGGATTCTCGGAAGGTGGATTCTATCCTATTCAATTGTTTTCCTATGGTTACTAAATGTTGATTAGTAAAATTGTTTTGTTCAATAACTTTGTGGGTGTAGAGAGAGTCTCATTTATCTGGAAGTCTAAAAGGAGTGGCTGTAACCTCGCTATCTCCATGCTGTATTTTTATTCTCCTAAGGGGTGGATGATTGGATTCTATGGTTTCACCATTATCAAGTTTCCACTTATAATGATGATCTAAAACAAATATTTCTTTTGGTTCGAGGAATTGTTCTTCTAACCAATCAAAGAAAAATATATGGACTTCATATTCATATATGTAGTCGTAATATTTTTGTTTGATGTCTTTTGCTTTATCAAGCAAAGGTTTTGAAGAACCATTCTCTCGATTTGTTTGTTGTTTTCAGAATTAAATTCTTTATTAAGAAAAGTTTTGTTTGGCTCAAAATGTTTTTCTAAAACATTAAGCTCGGCATCTATCATTTGCGAATAAGTAGGAGAATGATGAGGAGAGTCTGTATTATCTATGGCTGGTTCGACTGGTTCAAGCTGATTTTGTTGATAAATTGGCCTGGAAATTCCCGATCTATTATCTAAACCACTAATTTCTGGTTCAAGAGGTGTCTCATGATTACTTCTACTGGTGGAAGGAGGTAAAGGTGTTGTACCTCTTGTGGGAGTGTCTCTATGTATACTAGGAGGAGGAGTGTTTCTATGTGTACTAGGGGGAATAGTGATTATAGGAGGAAGATTAGGATTAAGATCTATGGACCTAGTATAGGAATTATGAAAAGAAGGACTAGATCTTGAATCGAAAGATCTTCTGGGAAATCTAATGGTCACTCTTCCTTCTGGGTGTTGAATGACATTAGTAGGGTCTGTATTTTGAACAACTTGTTGGGGAATTTGGTTTTCTAATTCCCATTGTTCTGTAAAGTAACTTGGTTCCAATTAATAGACCTAGGAATTGTCGTATTTGCTCTAGAAATGTCGCTTTGGAGAAGAAGTGTTTCTCCCCGTGGACTATGTTTGAAAGCATTTTCTCCAAAAGCGGAGGACATGGCTTTATAATGGATTCTATAGACAAGGGCTAAAGGAATAGATTCATCTGCTACTTTATAATTATGGGTTTTAATTTGGAGTGTTAGAGCTCTAAGAATGTTCTTGTCTTTAAGGGAAACCGAGAAATTGGGATAACAAATCAAAATGTATAGGTCCTTTGCAGAGACTTGTCTCTACAGTGCCAAGAATAGATTCATCATAATTTAAAAGACGTGAATCACGTAAGACTAAGAGAATGGAAGTATTAAGCCCTTCTTTAGTAAGAGGTTTGACTCTTACTTGGACTAGTCCTATATGAATGTAGTTGTATTTTTGTTTGTGCTTTAGAATGGACTCTTTGTTCAAAAGATGTATTTTTCATAAGAATTAGAAAGAGGAACATCTCTTTCTTCAATAGTTATGACATAGTCTGATTTTTTGAAAAACTTCAATTTTGATTGCTTGTATATTTCCTTAAGCTGTATTTTAGGAATTTCCCAATTTTCTATAGATTTGTTGAAATCTTCTATCCTTACTTCTTCTCTATGTATAGGACTGGGATCCGAGTCCATTTGTGATAGAGAATTAGAGGAAGATGTAGATCTTCTATGTAAACTCATACTTAAGATCGGAACTATTCCTTCTTCGTAACCGTTCTGAGCTAAACCAACGGTCTAATGCCACTCAGGGACTTACGGCCTGGACCACTCTGTAGAAACAAGAAGGATGCCAACAAATGGCTCTCGATCTAAGAGTATGTTTTTACAAAGACTATCTATACTTTCCTTCTGGCTCTGATACCATTAAGGGGGTTAGGATAATAATATTAATAATAATTATTATTATTTATATTTATTAAAAAAAGCGGAGGAGGAGGAGGAGGAGGAGGAAGGCAGCCGGCGGCTAAGGGCTGAGCCCTCGCCACTGCCACCTCCCCACCTTCCCTTTAAAAAAATTTAATTAATTAATTAATTTTTAAAATTTTAATTTAATTAATTATTATATTAAAATTCGAATTATACCAAAACGACGTCGTTTTGACACTATTTAGCCACATCAACATACGAAACGACGTTGTTTTGCGAGCAACTCGTCGGAAAATTGTCACGTCAGCATTTTGGCCGGATTTTCTCGTCAGTGGCACTTAAGTGATCCATTTTGCTCCGATTTTGGCACTTAAGTGTCACTTTCATAACTTTTGACACTTAAGTGTTTCTTTGTGCCAACTTTTGGCACTCCAGGAGTCCGGGTGTCCAATTTGGCTAACAAGCTTACACTCCAGGGCTACATATCATTGGGCTCAGTCCCTAGTGATCAGACCATTACTTTAAGGTGGCTCAATCACTCTTTCTTATAATAGAATTCATTCCATCCCTTGACATCATTATCAAGTTGGAGTCTTTAACTTTACCTCATAAGATGACAATATTGCCGTCCTCAATTAATGAAGTTAGTATATACATTTAGCTTAATGTGAGTATTCTCAAAAGCGTATTAGGATTTTTTTCCTAAGAGAAGAATAATTAACTTAATATGGAAATTTTTTTTTTAAACAAAAAGTAAGGAAAATGGGGAGGATGAAAATTTAGATGAAAGTTAACCAATGAAACTAGCTCATATTTATAAAATAAAGAGGGAACGTTTTTCACGTGTACCAGTGGACACGGCATGCCTGAAAATTTGCAATCATGTATGAAATTTTATTCTCGAATTGTACACATGTCAGGCGAGAGGAAAGAGAGAAAAGAGATTTATAAAATTAATGGATAGTGCGTACGGAATCGACTCTTGCAACTCTTATTCAATTTCTGACGGAGTTTTGTTTTATATAACGCATGCTGGGAGCATTACAGACTTTAGATGACCTAATAATATTGAGTTACGGACAGATTCAATGTAATTGGCTAAAAGTAATGGAAAGTAAAAATATGGATAAATGCAATATAAGTCTTAAAACTTGTCGTAAAAGTGCTACTAAGTTTGCAAACTTTCAAAATGTTCAATCAAGTCTTTTCATTAACTCTGTTTAACTTGACTAATGAAAAATATTGACGTAGCTTTCTTCATTATTTTTTCTCTCCCACGTGGCATTAAAGTTAACTAAAGCATTAAAACGGTGTTGTTTTCACTTGAATTATAATTTTTACAACAAATTTTGGAAAAAATCCTACAAATGTCGACATAGTTTTCTTGTTATTTTGTCTCTCCTACATGGTAATAAAGTTAACTAAAGCATTAAAATGATGTTGTTTTGATCTGAATTATAATTTTTACAACAAATCTTAAAAAAATCCAAAAGTTTTTTTTTTAAAAAAGAGAGAGAGAGAGAGAGAGAGAGATGAACTTAAAAAAGGCGAAGTTAAAAAAACACAAAAAAAAAAGATTAAAAAAAAGCACAAGCTAAACGAGGGTTAGACCCTCCGCCTATGGCTGCCTCCCCATCGGCAATGACGCGGCGGTCGATGGCTTAACCATCACTGGTCGTCGCCAACACCCCATCGGTGATAAGGCAATAGCCATATGCATAAGGGTGCTTTAATTAACCTTAATGCCACTAGGAGAGAGAAAATATTTTTTAAAAAAAGGCATGTTGATATTTTTCATCAGCTAAGTTGGATGGAGTTAACGAAAGGACTCGATTGCACCAACTTGACAAATTTTGGGGCTTGATTGTACTTTTTACAAGTTTTATGAGTTAATTGCACTTGTATAATAAGTTTTAGGACTTCCAATATACTTTTCCTAAAAAAACAAATGAATTAACTTAATCATATCAATTTCATCAATGGGTATATAATTAATTTATAAGTTACAAATGATACTAGATACAAGTTTATAACATCATCACTTTGTTCATGCCAATGCATTGCATGGAATTTTTTCTTAAATACAGCATATCAATTAAACTTTATTGGATAAACTTAACAGTTGGGAAAAAGATCCAATTTTTCTTACAAAACCCATATTATTTTTTGTTGTTTAGCACAAACATTCCACCATGCATGTATGTTGAACAATGTGTTTGTTAGTGAATTTTCTTCTTTAATGTTATATTTACACTTTGTCATAATAGTGACAATTATTTCTATTGACAAGTTATTTTTGGATTAGAACAATAACATGATTTTCTTTTTGGAGATGACTATAGCGAATTGATTAGTTCGAGAATCATGTCTCTAAAGGATGTGTCTTATGTAGTCTCTTAATGATAAGTAATTAAATATTCAAAACCCGTTTGTTTTGCCGTCTGCTCTTGACGAAATTGCTTTGTTGGACAATTAACTGCCAATCCAATTTGCATTTCAAGTACACAGAAAATAATTAGTCCTTGCAAGGTGATTGCTCAGACAAAACTTTCCGATAAGAGGAAATTTTCTGGTAGTTAATTTTAATGAACCGGTCATTGAGCTCTTATGAGTGACGAAACTAGGATTGACAAAAAGAAGTCGCATCATCATCCAAAATTACGAGGGAACTTGTGCAGCCAAGTCATACCAAATTTAGGAGATTTGACTT
The DNA here is from genome assembly GCA_014182575.1 of Eucalyptus decipiens. Taxonomy (NCBI): domain Eukaryota; kingdom Viridiplantae; phylum Streptophyta; class Magnoliopsida; order Myrtales; family Myrtaceae; genus Eucalyptus; species Eucalyptus decipiens. Next base: position 55,109,102 of record CM024611.1, read on the forward strand.
TGAGTAATACGTTTTGCTTTTGCTTACTGTTTTCTTGAATCAATCAACTGATTTTGATGGCCACACATTGCTTTTGCATTTTTAGTTCGTTGTTGGAAATTTATTTGTTCTTGGTCCCTATATTTAGTTCCAATTACATATGCCGCCAAACTAGATAAAGGAAGCAAAGAAATTATAAGACCATATCGCTTATACCATAAAATTTTCTGGGTGGAAACATAAATATGTACCTGGTGGTGGTTCTGCAGGATTCGAATCTCCTTGTATTTCACTCGGTTGCGGCGCCATTGGGCTGCTTTCCTCGTTGCAGTCTTTCAACAACAAAGTAAATGGAGGATGCAAAAATGGGTAAGATATCCAATTTTCTAAGGGATATCCACAATAAACAAAAACAAAATGTGTGATGTTCTCAGTTATGGCAACTAGATCCAACACATAAATAGAAACACTAACAAAAGAAGGAAAGTAAATAAATTGGAGGCTATTTCTTAAAATTGTAATTGAATAATTAAGGGCAACTGTCTTTTTAATGAAAATGGGGTGCATTTAGTCATATAAGGGATGGAAATAGTGCCACCCAAAAGTTTTGAAGTAATATATACCTATAAAATGAAAATTTTCCAATGTTTTCATTTCCAAATTTGTTGGAAAAATTACCAAAAAATGCATAAACCTATTGCAATTGTACCAATTCAATCCTAAACTTATTTTTTTTTTTTTTTTTTTTTATCAATTGAGTCCTAAACCTTTTACAATTATTCCCGATCAGTCCATCCGACCAAAATTAGCTGGCCGGTGCCGGCGACCTTTTTTTTAATAATATTTATTTTTTGAAATATTTTATTAATATTTTATCTTTTTTTCCTTTTTCTCTTTTTAATGAAAATGGGGTTTCGCCCCGCCGTCGCTGGAAGCAAGCTCACTGACTGGCGAGGGCTTGCCCCGCCAGTGGCTGGGCTAGCTAGCCCGGCCGCCTCAGTCCGGCGACCGACCAGCCCTCCCCTCTGGCCGATCACTGGAGCCAAAGGAAGAAAGAGGGAGGAGGAGAGAATAGGAGGAAGGAGGGAGAGGGAGAAGGAAAAAAAAAAAAAAAAAAAAAAAGAGAGAAAAAAGGAAAAAAAAAGATAAAAAATTTAATAAAATATTTCAAAAATATAATATTATTAAAAAAAAGGTCGCCGGCGCCGACCGGCTGCCACATCAGCGCCGCCCGGTCAATTTTGGCTGGATGGACTGATCGGGAATAATTATAAAAGGTTTATGACTCAATTGGTCAAAAAAATAAGTTTATGACTTTTTTGGTAATTTTCCCAAATTTGTGAATAAAAATACGTGTGGTAAAAGTTTTGATTGTTGTGTTTGAAAATGAATACAGTTAACCTTGGAAAATTTAATTACACTTTGTATGCTTTAGATCTTGCATATATGACTAGTATCAAGCTCATTCATCGCAGTGGAATTTTCTGCATTAAACTTATATGGTAAATTTCTAAATAAAAAAATAATAATAACAGAGATCATGAGTTTTTGTAAATAGGTATTGAATCATGAATTAGTTTTGTGGACCTTCTAAGTTTCATATATCAGACAATGCGTTTTTAGTGAGTTTTAATTCGTAGTTGCCATTGATCTAATCCGTGATATCATTAATTCATTGTATGCGCGTTTTGTTACTCTTTGGAAGTAAAAGAGTATTTCTTTTGGGCTTTCTCAATTATAGATATTGTTCAAATTTAAAAAAAAAATTGAAAAGATTATCTGTAAGTTTATATGTTAGCATTTGTATGCTGTGAAATTCAAAGTGATTTGGACTAACAAAAGTCAAAATGCATTAAACACGAGGTTTATGAAAAACTAAAATTAAAAGGTCAAAGAGACAAACTCCTAGTTGTTTTGCGACCAACTTTGGAAGCTTTATAAGTTGCCATGCCTTCTGTAGTCCCTTTTTCGTGAAACTCTTCGTTACCAAAAATTCAATGAACATAAATTACCTAATTAATTTTACTCTACATGCTTTAGATCATGTATAAATTATTGGTATCAGGCTCATTCATCACATGGAATTGTTTGCATGAAACATAGATGGTAAATTTTAATCCAAAAAAGAAAAAAAATTCAACGTTAAACTTAGATTGTTCTGGAATCACATCGGGAATTAGCTTTGTGGGACATTCTACGTTCCATATATTGGATGATCTGTTTTTAGTGAGCTTTTATTTCTTGTTGCCATTGATCTTATCCACGATATCATTCATAAGTTATGAACATGTTCTTTTACTCTTTGAAAGTAAAAGTATGTCTTTTTGGACTTTTTAAATTATAATTCAAGATATTATTCAGATTTTAAAAGTTATGAAAATATTTTATTTAAAATTGCATGTCAGTATTTGTATGCTTTGAAACTTAAATTGTTTTGTTCTGGATTGAAAAGTCTAAATCCACGAAACACAAGATTTATGAAAAATGAAAATTAAAAGTTCAAAGTGACAAACCTGTGATTGTTTTGCAACCGTCTTGGGAAGCTTTATCAGTCACCAAGCCTTGTGAACTCCCTTCTTTATGAACTTCTTTGTCACCATAAAGAGAAACGAATTAATCAACCTCAAAAAAGTTAATTCCACTTTGTATGCTTTATATCATGCATACTAGCTCAATCATTGCATGGAATTGTTTTCAATAAATTTAGATGGTAAACTTTTAAACAAAAACAATTAATGTTAAACTTAACAAAGATCATGACTTTCTTTCCGAGATAGATATTGTATCATGAATTAGTGGGAGGGACGTTCTAGCTTTCATATGGTGGACAATGCGATTTTACTAAGTTTTTGTCTCATTGCCATTGATCTTATCCATGATGTCGTTAAGTAAATTATGAGCACATTCTTTTACTTTTTGAAAGTGAAAAAGTTTTTTTTTTTTTGGGCTTTCTCAATTATAATTCAAGATATTATTCAAAGATTTTAAAAATTATGAAAAGTTTATATTTCAATTTATATGTCAGCATATGTATGCTCTGAAACTTGAAGTATTTGGGATTGAAAAAGTTAAAATGCCCAAAACACAAGATTTATGAAAAACAAAAATTAAAAGTTCAAAGTGACAAACCTCTAGGTTGTTTTGCAACTATCTTGGCAAGCTTGATCAGTTGCCATGTCCTTTGAACTCAAGTCTATATGAACCTCTTTGTTACCAAAAAGAGAAATGGACATAAATAACTTTAGAAAAATTAATTACACTCTATATGCTTTGGATCATGTATACATGAGTAGTATCAGGCTCATTCAGTGCCCAGAATTTTGTGTATTAAACTTAGATGGTAAACTATTTTTGAAAAAATTAATGTTAAACTTAATAGAGATGATGAGTTATTTTCGAGATCTTGGTGCCATGAATATTGTAAGCGATATAGTTCATAAATTAAGTTTATACAAAATTTATGTATCTTCATAATTCCACATGATAACTATAATAGAACTATACATAAATAAAAAAATTATGAATTAACATAATCATATCGATTTTATCAATTAACAAAATTAATATATAAGTCACCACCTATACAAGATACAAGTTTACAACATTCCGCATTACATGGATTTTTGTTCATAAATAAGTATATCGTTTAACTTTATTGGATAGACATAATGGTTGGGAAAAATAATTGATCTAATTTTTCTTAGAAAACTCATGTTATTTTTCTTGTTTTTGTGGCAAGAACGTTCAGTCGTGCATGTATCTTGCACTACGTGTTTGTTAGTGAATTTTCTTTTCTAATGTTATCTTAAACTTTGTCATGACAGTGACAACCACTTTTATTGACAAGTTATTTTTCACTCAAAACGACGTTACATAGTTCTTTATGGGAGATGACTGTAGTGAATTGGTTGGTTCGGGGATCATGTGTTAAGGGAATTAGTCTTGTGCGGTCTCTTAAAGATAAGTAATTAATTATGTAGAACCCGTTTGTCTTGCCCCGATAAAATTGCTTTGTACGACATTGTGTGTGTGCTTACAATTCACGTGAAAGGAGTAGTCATGCCCATGGACTCAAGGAAAATGAATCAGTTAGCGGGAAAAATGTCAAAAAAGTCATAAATTTATTGCGTTGGTGTCAATTTAGTCCTAAATTTTTTAATCTAATGCCAACTCAATCCCTCCGGCTAATTTTTGCAGGATATTGCTAACGTGAACACGGGTCAATTGACGTGACACTGCCGACACTGACGTGAACAACTTTTAATAATATTTTAATATTTTTCAAATTTTTTATTTTCTTTTATTTTCTTCTCCTCCTCCTTCCTCCAGTCGCTCTCCGAACCTCAGCAACTGGCCAGAAACAAGGACCAACGAGGTCAAGGTCAACCTCACTAGCTACTAGTGAGGCTCGAGCCCTCGCCAGAGGCCATGAGGACGACCTTGCTGGCCATGGGTGACGCTCGACCTCGCCCGATCCGGCAAGGTCAAGCCTCACCCGGCCACTAGCGAGGGCTCGACCCCTCGCTGGCACGATCTCACGGACTCTAATGAGGGCTCGAGCCTTGCCCATAGCCGACAAGGCTTGCCAGAGGTGAGAACATCAACCTTGCCGACCCTCACTTCTGGCCAATTGCAACATGCCAGCAAGAGACTGGAGGAAGAAGGAGGAGAAGGGAAAAAAAGAAAAAGAAAATAACATAAAATAAATACAAAAATTCAAAAAATATATAAAAATATTATTAAAAGTTGTCTCACGTTAGCGCCAACCGTGCCTCTTTAGTCGATCAACATCCATATCAGCAATATTTGGTCAAAATTAGCCAAAATGACTAAATTGATATTAGGTCAAAAAGTTTAGGATTAAATTGACACTAATGCAATAAATTTATACTTTTTTTTTTACACTTTTCCCTGAATTACCTATATTAGCTTTTGCATTTTTGGTCTGGAGGAATTATATTTGTTCGGTCTCAGTAGGTTGGCAAATCTCACTTTTAGCCCCCATACTTTGTTTGGTTATAACTCCAGTCCTCATACTGTTCTATGGTGACAATTTAAATCACTTTGTTAAAATTAACGGGACAAAGAATTTTGCGTCTCCTAATAATTTGTAAGTAAGCTCTTTTTCAAAAAGAAAAAATTTTCTGAAAATTTAGTTGGACTTTCCAAATTATTTAGAAGTCATTTTCCGTTGGTCACACCAGAAAATTCTAAGCAATGTCTTTTTAGGATACGTACTTGAGTCCAACGCATGATTTTTGGCACCTTGGACTGGGGTCAAGAGCACAACTATAACTGTATGAGTTCCAACTTAGTCGAATCGACATTTTTGCCTCTTGAATCAGCTCATGTATTTAGAGTACAGTCAGTTTATGAAAATGTTTTAGTGAAAATTGCTCCTTATTTCAACGTCCATTTTCTTGAAAAGATGTTTGGAGGGTGAAAAGTAAGAGCTTTCAACAGGAACGAAAGTTATAGAAACATGTTGGGTGTAGTTGTTTAAAGCAAATCTCGTAAAAATACTGTCAATTTTGGTCGTTTTGAGTTTTAAAGTTCAGATGTTGAAAACACGACAACCAAAATTTCTACCAAACGTATTTTCATTGAAAACTTGTGGAAAGAAAAACAGGAAATTGGAAAATTTTCTCAGACCAAACACGCCATCAAGTTCGGCACAAATTATTCTCCTTTCACACACTTTCCTTTTTTACGAGGGTTTTCTTTATAAAGTGTCGGGATACTTGTTAAGTAATAAATAAATAAAAATGTTGCCATTTTATATATCTTAGAAATTAACCCCCAAAAAGCGACACTTTTTCCAATTTTTCCATCACCTTTTGGGATGAAATCAGAACAAGAAAGGAAAGAACAGAACATACCTGGCGATGGTTTCGGAATCGAACTGTCTTGGATATCCATGGAGGTTTCCATGCCGTGCCGCGAGCCGGTAAAACTCTAAAGTGGAGAAGTAATTTCAAGGGGTTAAAGTCGAAGTTATTTTCTGCTCCCATGGGTCTTCTCCTTTTATAATCGACCTGGGGATGGAGCCAAAGTTCTAGCTGTAAAGACGATGTACCCTTCTCTTTTCCCGAACGATGTCCACATTTCCAAATTTTATGACATCAGAAATTTTATGGAAATTCCTATTTATTTTTTTTTTCTTCCACCATTCCCTTTTTGCAAAAAACATATTTCCATATATTTTTGTTCAGTGTGCCGGCGGTGCAAAAATAATGACAAATATTATGATTTTTATGTTTAGCATGTAGATTTAAGGTTTGTGTTCCTATTCTGAGACTGCTGTATAAAAAAAGACTTTTACATCAACAGTGTACATAATATAAATCATATTTCAATGGACTTTTATCCTGTACAATGGCAATGTGAAATTTTCTTGACACAAATAGATTTTACATAATCAAAACAATCAATTTTTATTTTTAACATGTAACTTATACGGCAAATAGATTTGTATTTCCTTTCTCAGATTGTATGTACCGAAAATATATATACACACACACTTTTACAATGACGATATATGTGATATAAATATCCATAATTTTTGTATTCATAGTCATTATCCGTACTTTATGAACAACATGAGGAAAATCATTCTCTTCACAACTTTTTTTCTTAACTTTTATTTTATTGCCAACTCAAAAAATCATTTTAACATAATTTGAGCTTGAATTGCGCTAATGTGTTATTCTCACAAAAGAAATACATTGACATCTTTAATTTTACCTCATAAGGTGAGAATATTTTCATCCTCAATTAATAAAATCATCATATACTTTTAGTTAATGTAAGTATTCTCAAAATCTTAATTTCAGAATTTTTTTCTAAGAATAGAATAATTGGAATGGCTAAATAACTCTATTCACATTAGACCTAGTTAACTGAATATGGAATTTATGCTTATTTTTAAAAAGTACGGAAAATGGTGAGGACAAAAATTTTGGATGGAAAGTTAATCAATGAAATTAGCTCATATTTACGTTTTTTCCATGTACCGTGGGAGGGGTCACGGGCAAGTCTGAAAATTTGCAATTCTTTATAAAATTATTGAGGACCCTTCTCGAATTGTACACATGTCACGGGAGAAGAAAGAGAGAAAAGAGATTTAGAAAATTATTGGAGAGTGTGTACAGGAATCGACTCTTTTAGCCAACTCTTAACAGGATTTCTGACGGAAGTTTGTTTTATACAACGCATGTTGGAGGCATTTTTAGACTTTGTCATGACCTAATAATGGAGAGCACCTTTAGGATGCTTTACAGACTGGTTTGATGTAACGCCTGGGGCCATTATAGACTTTGTCATGACCTAATAATGTAGAGCACCTTTAGGATGCTTTAAAGACTGGATTATAGACTTTGTCATGACCTAATAATGTAGGGCACCTTTAGGATGCTTTACATACTGGTTTGATGTAATGCCTGGGGGCTTTATAGACTTTGTCATGACCTAATAATGTGGAGCACCTCTAAGAGGCTTTACAGACTGGTTTGATGTAATGCCAAATAGTATATGAACAGTATCAAACAAGGCTTTTGCTACAGTACTTTGAGCAAATTTTCTTCCCCTTCCCGTGGCTTGTCAGACTTTTTCTTAGGTTGCTTTTGACTCCTTTGCTCTTCTTCACTTTCTCCTTCACATGCAGATACTTCAGATTTCTTCACACGTCATATTTGCTGTCGCGACTCGACCTCGGCCCCTCGGCCGATATGGGAAAAAGATCCAATTTAGGGATACTTGACTATAAAAACTCTCTCACGGTATGTATTTCAAAAAATATCATCACTTCATCCTTTGAGATTGATCATGTCAATTTATTCGATCACAATCGTCAACTCTCCTGAGCTCGTACTTCATGTGATAGCGAGAATTGTCGTGATTCGCATTTGTACGTGTGATATATCTTGAAAAAGAGATCAAATGTAAATAACAAGGCCATTAATATTAACTATAAAACCATTATACACACACACACACACACACACACATATATATATATATATATATAATGTATTTAAATGATAGCCTGCATCATTGAAATTTCATGTGAAATGAAAATATGAAAAATTGTACTTAAAATCGTTATAATCAATGCTATCAGGACATTTAAAAATGAAATTGATAAGGGGACTAAAATTATTGCCGGAACAAACTATAGGTATCATACTCGAAAATTCCTAAAAGTATGAGGATGGTAAGTGTAATTGTGTTTAGAAGCTCGTAGGCATAACTGATGTGAGTTATTTTTTTTTTCACTTTTAAGGGTTTAAGATAAATACAAATAATCGATTTTCTCAAATATATTTGTTGAGCTTATCCCAAGTTTTGATATCATGGATTTCATTTTATCCTCTAATCCATATCCAATTCCTCTATAGAAAGGTTCGAGCATAAAAAACACATAAAGATGGCGGTAGAACCAAGGAAAGAATCAATTATATGGCGTGAATGCGATTGATCTGATTGGTGTATCCTATTCTTGTGTGATTGAGTGCTGCTGAAAAGGTTATTTAATTACCGATAATGCACCATTATCCAATGCTTTCCAGCTAGATTAAAGACCAGAAATTTTTTTATGCCTATTTTAACTCAAAATTAATAGTTCAGAATATATCTGATGTAAAAGATAATCTTTGTCAAGATACATGACCAGGTAACAAGAATGATACCTACATAGCATAAAAGTTGTACAATTCATATCATCCTAGGCGTAAGTTTGAGCTGATGATAATATTGAATTTTGTTATGATAAGATGACTCAAATAGACTGATATCGACAGTCATTTACTAATAAATACTACTAGTACCGGTTTCCAACCAAGAAACGACCCTTAATTTCGCATATTATAATGTAACGAACTTAGGAAGGGTGAGCATTACTTAACTTTGAGCTAATCCTTTAGTTAGATAACTTTCTTTAAAAAAGCATATCGGCCAAAAGATTAAGGTTCTCGCTTCCACATAACTCCATGAACAAACAAACGGATAAGGACTCTCATAAAGTGTCCCTGGAATCAAATACAAGGGAAGATCAAACTGTGCACCTTTATTCCAGATTGAATTGGATTTGGTCCAATCCTTCGTCGCAATCACAATATACAGTCTGTATTTACAAGGGGGACAAGAGAGCTAATTAAAAAACAAACTAATGACTTATCTAAATTACTTATCTTTGAGCTAATCCTTTAGTTAGATAACTTTCTTTAAAAAAGCATATCGGCCAAAAGATTAAGGTTCTCGCTTCCACATAACTCCATGAACAAACAAACGGATAAGGACTCTCATAAAGTGTCCCTAGAATCAAATACAAGGGAAGATCAAACTGTGCACCTTTGTTCCAGATTGAATTGGATTTGGTCCAATCCTGCGTCGCAATCACAATATACAGTCTGTATTTACAAGGGGGACAAGAGAGCTAATTAAAAAAAAAACTAATGACTTATCTAAATTTGAAGAAATAATAATGTTATGCCACCGAAGAAAAGTCGCACCCATAAGCTCATAGCGCATGGAAAAATTCTGGATTAATTTTGTGGGAGAGCCAGGACTGGGGACTAGAATATTAATGAGGAATCATTAGTCACTGTGCATAAACAAAATGAAGAAAAAATAGCCCAAATACTACTTGTTTTGCCCATTAAGTCTTGGTCTTTTCTTAAGCCATAATGTCCTCCCACCTCATGTGCGCAATGTTCAAAATAATTTCTAATTCGATTCAGGCGTCGGCGAGTTTCATTGGTTCGAGATTTAGCCGAGCTACCTTTCTTGGGATTATATTGGAGGACTCTCGGCTTAGTAATTTTCCAATGATACCACGACAGAAAGGCGCTCGTAACTCGATAAACAACAGTGGAACATCAAACATCACTAGAAAAGCAGGGGGAGAAAAAGGCAGCAATCAGACGCTGGCAATAATGGCCCGATTGACATTTGTCCAGCGCTTTTGATCCACGTTGGGGACACGATGCTCCTAGGCAAATTCATGCACGATGAAAAGGGGCACCAGCTTTTTTTCTCCCCCCACCTTTTTTCTTTCCGAGTTTCACTTTATCATGTACGTGACTTTTATCGTCCCTCTGCATGCATGGGGGAAGCGAAACCGGTGACCTCAACCGGCACGATGATTGGAAAGGGGAACGAAGGTTGGGCGCGCGAACGTGAGGCGAGAGGTCGTGGCGCTTTCAATCCTAGAAAAGAACAGAGAGGACGGTGGACATGGTTGTCGGTCATGGTGTTCCCTCCGTGCTCCTTGTCTGATCATATCGTGAGTGGATACTTGGTGTTGATTGAGCATATTTCGTCCACTTTTGAATAAAGAATTGTTGCCATAGGGAGACTGACTTGCGGAATAAACTGTCATGAAATATTTTTACATGACCAAAACCAAGTGTCAGGTAATAATGAGGATGATCTTTGCGACTTCCGCTATTTGATTTACGGCAACGCGTCACAAATAGAAATCCAACGTCATATATCCAAAAGATGTTCTTTAGAACCGTTAAATGGACAAGGTGATTCGATCTAGCCGAATTTGTTAGAGGGGAATTGACGACTTCAGCCATTACATAGACCCAATCCCCTACATTAAATTTAAGAGACGAGGGCCAATAGCTATCACCGTTAGATCAAGTGGATCTATACGGTTAGATTTGATTAGACTAGGATCGACATTCTCTACCGTTAGATCATGAGAAATCAACGGTTGCGATTAGAACGATTTTTCTTTTATAAATGAGCAAAACCCTGTTTTAGTCTCGTACGACTTTCTCCGTACATCCCCTCCTCTCTCTCTCCAGTTTCCACCCTTGCCGCTGCCCTGCTCTCCCGGCGACCGTTCGCTCCCATCTCGCGGTTCCCTCGCTTGTTGACTGACCAGCCGGTTGTGCTGAAAGGGCAAAGCTCCCTGTTTTTTTTTTCCCTATTTACTGTTGTGCCCGGCGTACGTCTCCTCGGCAGGCAGCGCCCCATGTCCACTGCCACCAGATTCTCCTCTCTTGTCAGCTGAACGCGCCCCTCACCTTGCGCGGTGACCGCTCCGTGTCGCCGTTTACCGCTGCCCGCTGCTGGTCGGTGAGTCGGTAAGTAGTACTGGGGGCCGTCTCATCCTCATGCTCCGTCTCTTTGACGGATCTCTCTCGGCCGCTCATTGATTATCCTTTGCCGAACCTGGTCACGCCGGCCTGGTCAGTCTTTGGCTAAAGAATGGGTAAGCCAGCCACCTCCTATGCGAAGGAGATGAACCCAGAGACATTTCTCAAAAAAACAGGGAGGGGGACAGGGGTGGAGACGCCCTCTTTTTGACGATCACTCAGGCCGCTCGTCACTTTGCCAGGTTGGCTACGCTGCCTTGGCCACTATTTGGCCAAACGAAAAGGCCAGTTCCTTTTTGCCATACGGTGGCTAAGCGCCGGCAACCGAGAGAAATTCCTCAAAAAACAGGAATGGGTCGAGGTTACCTGGGATGTGGCCAGTCTTCCTCATGCTCTCTTTTTGGTGAATCTCTCCTAGTCCTCTCACCTTCGCCTGGCTGTTTGTGGCCATCCTTTGCCAAGCTGGCTACGCCAGCCACCAGCATTGCAACGATGACGAGGGCTGCAAAGATGGGAGACGGGCCTTACCCGTACAACGGCCAGTGGCTGAGTGGTTGCTGTGAGGGGAGAGCAGGGTGAGTGCTGAGCTGACAATAGTGCCATGACTGCCGATGGCACGGCACGGGACATGGATGGCGAGGACTGGCAATAGTTTAAGGGGAAAAAACAGAGATCCACCCTAATGTGGAACCAGTTTGACGAACGAGAGAGGACTGCTAGAATGGGAGCATAAGAGAGACGGCTGTTACTGGGCGAAGTCGACTGGATAGACACAAGCAGTGGCAGGCGGAACAGTTCCTCTTTTTCTTCTCATTTTGCTCAATTTCTTGATGGCCTTTTACGAATTATGCCCTTTGGTTTGAGATTTTGAAGAATTGGGAGCTGTTCACTGTTTAGAATCTGAGTGGAAATAGTAGTGTATAGTTTTTATGGAGAAACGGGTAAAAAGTTGGAAATGCTGTTCACTGTCCAGACAAGGACTATGAAATTTCTTGTCAATAATATATGTTAGGATTTGTGAGAATATCAATACTGTTCTGGTGGATTTTTGTTTTTATGTAGAGTGGTGCGAGAGTTGCCCTTGTCTCTGGAGACTTTAGTCTAACTCTCACTTATATAACCTTCGATCAGCTTGGTATTGCTAGAAAAGTAACCATCAGTAGAAGCTCAACTATCATTGTTACTGATCCTTCTACTAAAGCCAAAATCTAGGCAAGGATTTTGCAGATTAAGAAGGATTTAGCTGAAACCGGCAGTGCATACCATTCGCAAAAGCATGGAGAAAGAATTGCCAATCTCCCTAGTGGAGTTGCTGTAATTAAGGTTTGCAAAATCCCAAAATCTTTTGTTTTCAGCACCTTGTTTGAAGAAACTAAAGATGTACAAAGCCCGTGAAATTTGAGATCCCCTAATTTCCTCAGAGATAAGATAATTGCATTTATTCATCGAAATCAAGATTTTGTCATTCCGGGTAAATATCTTATATATCTCTATTCTATAGTAAGCAATGTGCATTCAATTAAGGTGGGATGGGGTGGAACTTGAAGACCGGAAACTTAGAATAGAGGATGCAAAGTAGCCCACATTTGCTGATATGAATGAGGGAATGGAGCCTGGTGGTGTTGCAGCTTTATGTACATCTTTCCGAGTGTATCCCTGTGTTGAGGAGCAACATGGAAAGATCAAGAGGAGCAGGTTGGTTCTGATGTCATAGCAAAAGTATGATATCTCCAATAAGCATCCCCCGGCAGTCGTCAATATAGGTGTGCACAGTGATCTTTGTGCCTTTTTTGGAGGATGCGCCGTGTCCTGAGCTCGACCTCAGGCCTCTGTGGACTTGGGCTCAAGCCATGTAGGCTTGAGGAAATTATATTTTAACAACCTCCCGTGGGGTCTTGAGGAAACCATGTTCTAGTTTTTCTTTTGATTGATAACCTGCCTTGTGTCTTCGATAATCTCTTGGCCATTCTTAGCGGAATGCATCAAGTAGAGGATCGTTTCTAGCATTTTGCTGTTGTTTTGGAGGTTTCTCTGTTCTTATAGGTGGTCAATTACAGATTGCAATTGCAGGCACTCCTTGCTCCTGCGAAAGCCATGCAACTAATGCAAGGAGCAGATGGTGATACCGTAGTAGAGTCAACCTGAACATGTGGTTGGGAAATCAGTTAGAATGCAATGATGGGAAAATGTGAAGATCTTCTCATTGCTGGAGTGACAGATCCATGCGAGGTTTCAAGGTGTGCGACAAAACAGAGTCTCCATTGCGGGGACAGTCCTGACTATCCAAGCGATATTGGTGGAGAAAACTAAAATGCCCAAGCCACCCATTCCACTTGTGCCCGGCATAACACCTTAAAGTAAAACGAATGAGTGGACACAACATTGCTCAGGATAGATACCACGTTAGAGCTCTCCTTGATAAAAAAAAAAAAAAATATCTGTGCTTCATGGGTGCGTGCTTTTCCAAATGAAGATGGGCGTGACATGTTTCGGGGAACTGGAGAGGTGTAATCTCACTTATCTGGCTGATCTTCAAGATTCATTGCTGTCATAATTGAAGAAACCGAGGTTGGATATCGAAAGTCAGATAGTTTCTTTGAATTGCTTAATAACAATCACATTTCTGCAATCTGAGGAACGTGTGAAAGTCTCTCTCTCACATGCATATTGTTCGAAAGAGCGCTGTTCAGCCAATGTTCTTCGGAGAGTAGTGACTTGTGGTTTCTCTTAAGATTGAACAATGCAATTGCCTTCTACTCTGAAGATGGTCATTGCGCTATTTTCATCCAGAAAATGATAATCCCCATGAGTCTCATATACCCTAATAAGAAGCTTTAGCAGCATGACAAGCATTGACGAAGGCACATTGGTGGCTAGTGAATGGCAAGCATCATTCGCGTGGTTTGATTGCTAGTGACTTGATGACATTTGTTTTCGCCCACATTGTGATTGCCATTTTGCAAATTGATGTAAGGGGTATGTCATCAGTTGCATCGGATGAATAATCAAAAGGGGAATGATAAATGAAACAGGTTTCTCTAGGACTAGTGCTCCACAGAGTTTTACTTGTTTCTGGATTGTAGGTGACGACGCTGGATTTCAGTTGCCATTTGCCGCCATTAGCCGGAGTCATTGATTTCGACTTCCGTTTTCATTCCCAAATTGTCAAAGCATTAGTGACGGTGGGAAGACGTTCACGACTTCTGCCCAACGAACTCTCAGCTAAGCCAGAAGGAACGAGGATGCTGACTAGATTGGTGCTGCTATGTCGTCGTATAGAGTTTATTTGCAACT
>CM024611.1:55796457-55840381 GCA_014182575.1 Eucalyptus decipiens
CACTTGAGATGCTCGGCTCGGGACGCTTGAACATCTTAGGCTCGAGATTTCCATCTCTCGCCTGTTAAGAAAAATCTTAAACGGATGGCTAATGGTGGTAGATTATGGACTCAAGTAAAAATTGATGGTTTTTTTATCCACAAAAAAAAAAAAAATCAGGTAGAATTGGGACTAGACCTAAGTTGGGATATAATAGAACTTCGTGGTTGAGCCACGCAAAACTCAAATTGCTCTCACTTCCCTTAACATTAATTAGACACATTATTTTACATTAACTAGAGAAATTACTTAATCTAGAGTCGTGGAGGCACCCTCTCCCAAACCTTTTGCAGAACCGTGATCGATTTATTTGCCTGGAGAACACCTTAGGTATCTTCGTGATTGCTTCGGCTTGGGAAGCCATTTGACCAAAGAGAAACTTGGTCCCATGGTTCTCTTTTGTTTGGAACAAAACTCTTACACCACGGTACTAGTTCCATCTCTAGCTCATCACTAGGAACCGGTTACCTACCCAGGTTCTTTTACTTTCCTATGGTAGGATAGTGGATGGTTATTGTGTTTTTTGTAATTCGAGGCCGGACTCTATTGATCATCTTTTGGTTGTTGGATTACTACCGGCCTCGCTTCATTTTGGGCTGCAAAATGCAATCTTACTTGGCAAAATAGGTCATAGATGGACACTTTACACGAGGCCTTAGATTGTCTCTCAGCAATGATTTTTCTCAATGAATTGCGAGATTTTCTTTTGGAGCCCTTTGCCATCTAATCTGAAGATGAGGAACAACATTTTGTTTCGGTGGCCAAGCTCTTTTATGCCTACTTTGATGAATCATCTCTTCAAAGTTGTAAAGGACAAGGCTCTCACCTTTAGCCAGGTTACAGATACACCAAGAAATAGGAAAACTTAGCGAAGTTGGGGGCTAGATCTAGCTATTTTCTCTTCGGAGGTTGCCGTCACTTGACCCTCAACCGCATTGTGGACACACCAAAGAACAGGAGGATTTAAAAAGTCGAGGACTTATTCCCTTTTTTTTCTTTTCAGAGTGTGCCGCCTCCCGTAATGCTGTGAGGGTTGCCGTTGTTTCGCTGTTTGGTTTCCCTCCTTTTTTCCTCTTTCCTTTCTTGTTGGTTGCCATTGTTTGGCTATTTGGTTGCCGCTGTTTAGCTGTTTGTGTTTTCCTTTTTTATTTACACCCTTCCATTCGTTATGATATGTTTGTCATCAAGAGTGTAAGTTTTTGATGCCGAGACCTTATTACCGTATAGCTTTTTAGTTAAAAGTCAATACATATCTTACCTTATCAAAAAAAAAAAAAAAATTAATCATTTCATTTAATTTGGTATAATATTTCTAGAACAATATATGAACATTTATTTGCCCTTGTTATTAACGTGTATGTAATTTAATACACAAGTCCATCTACCGGAACTCATCAATTAAGAACTTATTTGTGTTCCTCTTGTATATTATTGTTTAGGGCAAAAGAACTTCAATCCCCAGTCCGCCCTCGCCAACCCATTAAACTTTGACGATCTGGTCTTAAAAGTCTTTCGAGTCGAGAGTGAAAAGACAGCGATGAATGACAAGATGACGATGGAGTCGGGGAGAAAAAGAGAAAAATGGGACAAAACGGTGAGTCGCTTCAACCAAACCTCTCTTCGAAAATTCAATGCAAGAATCAACCCCAAGAAAACTCGCGACATGGGAGGTTTTGGGTAAGGACTTGACTTGCAGGCCCTCCGGTTCGCCGCGACCCAGGTCATTGGCCCTCACGATAGCGCCATCATAGGTCACCTCCAAACGTAACTGATAAGGTTCCACCTTTTCATCCTCTTACATTCTCTCTCTATCCAGCTTTTTTATTTATTACTTTTCTCCTTCATCCTTTGCCTCTTCTTTTACGTGGGCACTGGGCACCACATCAATGTCTCATTTATTTAAGACATATTACAAGTTGACATATCAAAATTTCCATCATTTAAATTTGTCGGAGTTAACAAAAGAAATTAATTGTACCTTTTAACAAGTCTTAGGACTGACTGCATTATTTAAAAATTTTAGGATTTGATCGATGAATTTTGGGACTTATGAAATACTTACAGCAAATAAGTATAATATGTTTCATGATGGTAGCTTTTTATTTTCTTTTTGATAATCCGAGGTGGGGAAGGAGAGACTTGGCCAACTGGAGGCCTGTGAAATTTCCGCAAGCCTCATTAACTAATAAAATCCAGACCTTTTAACTTTAATACCTTGAACAAGGGGGGTTGTAGCTTTTTTCATGTACAAGTATATATTACTAGGACAAAAGTTATTTCAAACAACAAAAATTACAATTGGGATTGAATTTTAGTACGCCTCTCTATATATTTGATGGTCAGCAGGAAAACTTTATAGACGATAATGTAGATCTAATTTAACTTTTCGTTGGGACAAGTGAAATGATTTTAAAACAATCTGACTAGTAGTTGGATTCTATGCAAGGACAATATGCAAAGACAATAATAACTCATTCGACATAGTACTATATAGCTCATGACAATTATGACTAGTCAAATCATGCGTTTTGCTTCAGATGATGCAAAAGATATCATTCAACATAGTAGTAGTACCATTTTGCTTGCTGGAGGTTTTAAAAGCAAGTTACATGACAAAGATCAATTCTTGACAAGGAACTCGCAATGAGAAGTTTTTGAAAGAAGAGAAGGTAACTTTGGTGGTGATGATTAAAAAGGCCGTTTATGTAGAGCATATATTGTGCCGGGTTCTGGTGTTTCTGAAGGATAATAGGAGGCTAAAGATCTCTCTATATACTTCCAGATCCGTTTCGCAAGGATCAAGCCTCAAGCCTCCAATAGAAATACTCAAATCACCTCACAAAATGACCAATTAGTAATATGGGTTACTCGAGAAGGCCTCTTACATATAACGTGGGATGGAAATTACAGGATCCAAATTTCACTTAAAAGTCTTTGAAAGAAAGAGGAGACTTTTGTGCCATCTATTATTTAGGAGTGTCGCGACCTCTTTTTTTTTTTTCGGCGCCCGCAATCGGGTACGAGCGCCTAAGGAGGCTAATGGCTCGGCTGAAATTAATTATGCCCGGACTCTCCCAAGTCCACCAATTCACAACTTAATGGTTCAAGTTTTTAACCTGTAAATCAATTTTTAAAATGGAGTCGCCACTAATCGATTTGGGGTGGGTTGATTAGAAACCCAAGTGAAGTATTGGGAGAAATACTCACTCCTGCGCAACCAGAGAAATTAGGATCGGGGACTTGATTACACTAGTTAATCACTAATGTCCTTTCGACACCTAATCTTATTTAAACCCTGAGGTGTTTTGGATGTTCAAGGGATTTTCCATGCATTTTTGGGAGGAAAAACATTTTCTAGGTCTTTTCTAATTTTTGGACACAAAAGGGATTTTTTTGGGATTTTTTGGTATTTTTGGGAAAATACAAGTCTTTTTGGCTTTTTCTGAATTTTTGGCTTTTTTTTTGGATTTTTGGCATTTTTTGTTATTTTTCGATTTTCTGGAAATTAAAACATTTTTTAATATTTTTAGAAAATAAAATATTTATTATTTATTTATTTATTTAAAATATTATTTTATATTAAAATAATATAAAAACTGACTCCGGGTCGGATCCGCGGGTTGGGTCCGACCGGTCGACGATCCAAAATTGCGGGCCCGACTCAGATTTTTTTTCTTTTTCTCTTTAAAACAAGCCCGGCCCAAAATTTTTAATTGAAGCCCAAGGAACAAGAGGAGGGTCCCTATTCGCGTGAGGGCCCGCCCGCGTACCCGGCCCACGCGGAACCCTACCCGGCTACTCGGGAAACCGGGTCGGACGGACCCGCGAGCCGACCCTGCCCAACCTCCTTTCTCCTTCGCCGCTCGCGGCGCCGGTGTGAGGGGGAGAAGCGTCACCGGCGGCGACACTGCGACGGCAACCACAATGGCGACGACGACGGGCTAGACGGCGACGACACGACCGAAGGCGGCGACGAAACGGTTACGGCGAGGATGAGGATGGGTCTCAGGCCGGGTGTGGCCGGGCGGCGGCACGGTCCAAAAAAAAGGGGGAAATGCCCCAAGAACGATGCAAGCGAGCACGGCCTTTTACCTGCTCACAACGAGGGCACGGTAAGGCGGCCGTGGGGACGTCTTCGTCGGGTGGTGAGCAGCAACGGCGATCTAGTGCAAGGCGACGTCGGGGTGGTCGGGAGCATTCGGTTTGGCGCAGAATGGCGTCGGGCACGGCCGATGGGCAGCTCCTTCCTCCTCGAATCCGACCTTCCTTCCTCCGATTCCTCTCACAAAGCGATCCGAGCCTCCACCGGCCGGATCCGACCTTCTCGGAGCTGCTCGCCACCGGCCTTCCCGAAGTCTCTGGAGGGTGGGTTGAGCTCACAACTCGAGTTCTCTCTCGCGTACTCGCCGTTGATTCTCCCCGAAGTCTCTCAAGGGAAGATCTCCGAGTTCGCCGTGTCCTTCGACGGAGGTGGTGCCTCGCTATTTATAGGCGAGGGGCGGCCGGTCGACGGGGCTTCGGCCGCCGGTCTTCGCACGCCGAACGGACGCCCGCGGCCGAACCGGGGCCCCATCCTCGCTCCTCCAACAAAGCGTGCTCGGCATTGAAGGCAGCCATTAATGGCGCCCGAGATCCGTCATCTCCGGCCGACTCGGCCTACCCTCCTCGGCCATAGGTTGTCTTCGAGCGCGTGAGTTGCAGAGGCGTAGGAGGAAGAAGGGGGAAGAAGGAAGAAGAAGAGAAGAAGAGAGAGGGGTCGGGCTGGGAGAAATAGGTTGGGCCATAAGAGCCCATGCGAGGGGGAGAAAAAGGAGGGGGCTAGGCGCGAAGGCCCAACCTCGATGGGCTGCCAATTTTGTTTTTGCTTGTTTTATTTATTTATTTTTGTTAGTATCCAAAAAAGGAAAAACAAAGATTAAAAAGAAATTAAAGCCTAATTAATAATCTAAATCAAAATTTAGGTGTCAAAAGCCGCCCCTCTCTTGAAGGTGAGTTCGCAGAGGTTGCATTCAAAGACAAACCGATACCTAAATTTTGTCCGTTCATATGCGTAGATTATATTTTATTTGGGACCTATTGTCCTATGCAGAAAATGAGCAATATAACATTACACATACTAAGACAGATAAGAAGATACCCGTAGTTACTTACCAGGGAGTGAGTGAGATAGGTGTGAACCCCGAGTTTGGCAAGTATCAAGGCGTCATCTTACCGGTCATATGAGGAGGTTGCTTTTCCAGGGCTCGAACCATTCTTCGGTCGCCTGTTAAAACAAAACCATGATTTGTCTAGGACCAACCTTTCTTCGGTCGCTTGACGGGAATTGCTCCTCCAGACCCGAACCATTCTTTGGTCGCCTATTGGAGCAATCAATTGTTTGTCTAGGACCCGAACCTTTCTTCGGTCGCCTTGACGGGAGATGCGCCGACCTTCTCGTGGCATCCGTTTGTTGGGGGTCCGACCGTCGAAGACACCGCCTTGGAACCCGACCTTCTCGGGAGGATGCGCCGACCTTCTCGGGGCATCGATTTGTGGGGTGTCCGACTTCCGTCAAGACACGCTTGAACCCGACCTTCTCGGGAGGATGCGCCGACCTTCTCGTGGCATCGATTTGTGGGGTGTCCGACTCCGTCGAAGACACCAGCTTGAACCCGACCTTCTCGGGAGGATGCGCCGACCTTCTCGTGGCATCGATTTGTGGGGCGTCTGACTTCTGTCGAAGACACCAGTTGGAACCCGACCTTTCTCGGGAGGATGCGCCGACCTTTCTCAGGGCATCGATTCGAAGATACCTCGGACATTCCAAGCACGGAGGGGTACCGGACGACGGTGTACAAACTCTTGGGGGATACCCTGGATGATCACAAGCATCGGAGGGGTACCGGACGATCACAGTACAAACTCTTTGGGGATACCCGGGATGATCACAAGTATCGAAGGGTACCTGGACGATCACAGTACAAACTCTTTGGGGATACCTCGGATGATCACAAGTATCGAAGGGGTACCTGGACGATCACTGTACAAACTCTTTGGGGATACCGGATGATCACAAGCATCGGGGGTACCCGGACGATCACAGTACAAACTCTTTGGGGATACCCGGATGATCACAAGCATCGAAGGGGGTACCCTGACGATCACTGTGTACAAACTCTTTGGGGATACCGGATGATCACAAGCATCGAAGGGGTACTGGACGATCACAGTACAAACTCTTTGGGGATACCCGGATGATCACAAGTATCGGGGGGTACCCGGATGATCACAGTACAAACTCTGGGGGATACCGGATGATCACAAGTATCGAGGGGGTACCCGGATGATCACAGTATAAACTCTTGGGGGATACCTGGATGATCACAAGTATCGAGGGGGTACCGGATGATCACAGTACAAACTCTTGGGGGATACCCGGATGATCACAAGTATCGAAGGGTACTGACGATCACAAAGTACAAACTTGAGATACTTGGATGATCACAAGCATCGAAGGGGTACCTGGATGATCACAGGTACAAACTCTTGGGGGATACCTGGATGATCACAAGTATCGAGGGGGTACCTTGATGATCACAGGTACAAACTCTTTGGGGATACCTGGATGATCACAAGTATCGAAGGGGTACCTGGACGATCACAGGTACAAACTCTGAGGGAAGAATCAAGGGCATACCTGAGATATTCTTGAAGATCTCTTGCCTCCTGGCAGTTAGAATATCGAGGACGTACCTTGGATATTCATGAAGGTCTCTCACCTCCTGGTAATTGGGAATATTGAGGACGTGCCTCGCATATTCATGAAGGTTTCTCACCTCCTAGTAACATAAACTTGAGTGTAGCACAAGGCTTACCTGGATGGTCGCAGGCACTCAAAAGGGTTGGAACACATGGGTAGCCGCAGGTGTACAAAGTACTGGAATACTTGGATGAACACAAGTATTTAATGATATGATCTGGGACCACTCAGGCAGGTCCAAGTGTCATGATGATAAGAGAGCATACCTGGGTAACTGCAAGTGCATAACGCAGTGAAATGCTTGAACAGCTACTATATTATTTGGGGACAACTCGGGCAGGTTGAGTGTCATGAAAAGGGAGTATCCGAACGATGGCCGGTACTCGAAGACAAGAGGGTACTTGGATAGTCGCAAGCATCCAAACTTTAAAGACAAATCGAGTGTCAACAGAGGGAGCACCTGAGTAACGGCAGCACTCAAAAATGGGGGATACCCAAAGAAGTGGTGGGTACTCAAAGACAAATGGATACTTAGACAAGTTGCAAGCATCCAAATTCAGGGACAACTCGAATAGGTCAAGTGTCAAGAAGAGAGTACTCGGACAAAGGGTAGGTACTTTAAGACAAATGGGGATAGAAATATGCTTACCTGGCAATATCTCTGATTTCTGAGAATATGTCTGCTATTTGCACAATATGCACACATGATTGTATGTGTTGTAAATTTATGAGTTCGCATGATAATTTTGTCAGTTTTGCATCATCTGATTTCCACTGGGGAAGATTTTGAAAGACAACCTTCATTTAGAATGTAGATGTCTTGAGAATGCCAGATGAGGGACTTTCAGTCCGAAAGGACTTTTCGCTCACTCTCATGGAAAAGGCTATCCTGACCATTGATGCAGGATTTATAAGGACCACACTTTCACCGTCATCATGTCACAGGGTCCGAGTATTCTCGCAAGTGGTACGACTTTACCAATGTGAGAGGTCTTTGTTGAAATTGTGATGAAGATTTTGGCCGCGGCTCATCGAGGGGGCTATCAAGGTCGAAGCCGATGGACAAAAATGTTGCACGATTATCTCCGGGTTTACAAGTCAAGAACCCTGCGAAAAGAGATAGAGTAATCTTGCTTGTACTTCTTTGAGCGATGCTTTATGCACATATGAAATCCTACGTTAATTGAAGTGCCCCTAGTCTGAAGAGACTTTTACAATGAGATGCAACGTAGGCTTGGCTCATGTGTAAAGGGATGAGAGCTGGTGATTGCCTTGGCATTTGTCATCGGTCTTTCTTCTCACTGTCAGATGGAGGCTTTATCACAACAGCAACTTCTCTTAGGAATACAATTGACTGTATTTTTTTGCTGGGGGCATTGGCCTTGCTTTTACCAGGCACACTGCTTTTTCATGCCCCTATTTTTTGTTCCAGTTTTTTCATTCATGGGCATTGACCTTGCTTTTACAGTACATCGCTTTTTTATGCCCCCTCGTTTTTTCATTCTTGTCGTTAGAGGAACCGCCTAGGTGTTCGGGCACGACATTGTTGTTAGATTCTTGAGTCTTCATCTTCGCCTAGCGCCCGGGCTATGGAAATAACTTCGCTTTGTCTCAATGTGAGGGTAAAATTACAGACTCAATTGAGTTGTACAATGAATACAAGTGCATAGAGAAAGAATTGCTCTTCGTCATTCTAGGGCACTTAAATTAACGCGAGCGTTCATATGCAATAAAAACACCCGAAGATTGATGCAAGTGCGAGCAAGAAAATTTCTATCTCTCTTCTCACCTTGTGATGCCGCTTCGCTCCGATCCGCCCTGGTGTGGGGTGGTTCTTGACAGGATATGAGAGAAGCTTCACCAATGTATGATGCTTAATGGGATGAGTGACGGAATGCCTCTCACTATTTTGGTTATCGTACCATTCGCGAGAGAACTCTTTACCCTGCAGCCATGGAATCTTCTGCACTCCTCTCACAAGTGTATAGATGGGGGGGATTGTGTGTAGGATATGGCTTGCCTTTCATCATTCTAACGCGCCTCATCCAAAGCATGCTCGATTAATCTTGTATTCTTCACTTAGCTGTCTATTCTAATAATCCTTGATGGAATCAATGATTTAGACAGACAAAATCATCATGCAAGATTCCATTTGGAAAAGGCATGCAGCATTTTAAACATGAGAGAGTTTGTACTCTCAAAACAAGTGAATGGTTTTTGCTCAAAAAGACCTTGTTGACAGCTTTAAGGGCCAACAGAATGGTTTTTCCAAATATGTTAGATTTTGAACATCAAAAGGGTTATTCGCAAATGGATGTCGATGGTTGTCCCTATTGACACATGAATGATTAGCCAAGGATTGGGAATATGATCGGGCATCTCTGCTTTTGCCCCTGCAGAAGAGAAGATTTACAAGTAGATCAATTAGATTGGCGAGTTGTCATTTGCTTTGGTGATTACTCAGGATGCCATTTCGCTTAGAGAGCTTATCGTAGTTTGACATGTCTTTCCTTGATTTGTTATCCGCATTTTTTTCGGTCAAGTGATCCTGCAACTGATAAAAGGGATCATGTTAGTCAGAAATTCTTTCAAGAGTCGAATAACTTGGAAGCGATACAACATTACCCTTCACTGGATTGGATGGACTCGAAGTGCAAGTGGGACACGAAGTCCTATGTCTTTTGTTTTGTTAGGTCATCTGCTCTCTCGTAATTTGGGCGCAAGAGAAGCAAAAATTTTTTATTATTTTTTCTACCAAGCGGCTAACCGCGCGTCGGGGATTCGAACCCCGACTTCGGACCGTTTTGCTTCTTCCGGATACCACTCGGCTAGAGGCGCCGACGGTGTCCGTAGGGCGCTGCCCTTTTTATTTAACCGAACCGGCTCTTGGACGACACATCCTTTTATACCAAGTTAGGTAAATTGATATGGGTCACTTGATTTGTCCAAATTATCCTTTAAGCTTGTTTCTTGAATCCTATGCTTCCTGTCAATAGGAGAAAATATGTCAAAAGTGAGTTTAAATAATGGGAGTATTGGAAACGATACCAAATTACCCTTCCCCAGAGTTTATATTTGCTGACTCCTAGGGATCTCTGAATGTTGATGACGGCCTCTTCGTCTTGACACAGTTCGATATTTCTTTCAATTGGCCTTCCTCATTCGTGGCCATGCATGCATGATTGATGGTTGTTGATTCATCTTCAACGCCTTCCTTCTGTGGAATTTTCTTCTGTCTTTGATTATATGATGATTAGCAGCATTGGGCAAAGTCATGTACTTCAAGCTTCTATGGAATCTGAGATGGACAATCAAAACTTCCAATTCTTTGATGGCAATCACTTCTTGGGAGAGCATGTGTCTGGAGCATGAAGTGAGGTTTCTAGGCCTTAAGTCATTGTCTGAAATAAGGGGCTAGAGATCGCCTCGACTGCCTAGATTTCCTCCCGTTGACAATAGCCAATTCAAAGGAAGACAAGAAATTTCTTCTTTGTGCTTCTTGGCTCGTTGAAGCTGGAAATCCCATTGATGAAACCACAGCATCTAGTTACTCGGGCACGTTGAGGGAAGAAGATGCTGCTCCGGCTTGAGAAGGAGTTGGGCAGGAGCGAGATGGAGTGCACAGAGCTCCTGGGGACGGCTTGATTTCAACTGTATGCTTGTACCTATTACGTCCTATCTTTCGTTTCTGTAAATGTAAGAGAGAGGACATCATTTCCACAATTATATTCAGAGAATAAAACTTACCTTCTTTGAAGTGGGATGATTTTTTATTTGCCCTACTGTCTTCTTGGAAGAGTGTCTTTGAATTCGGTGAGTTCACATGATACGCCAGCTTCAAATGCCCCCTGTCACACTAAGTCAATGGGGATGGGGATGATATTCTGAGACACAAAGTGAGTGAGTCAGAAAGACAAACATGATTAAATTTATCATCTTGTTTTGACAAAAGCTTTTGAGCGATGAAATATTTTTTATTTTCAAAATACGTCTTTGGGAGAGAAAAAGCATGAGAAAGCCCAGCCCTCAGTATTCTCCTTGGATGATATTTTCTTTTCATGGCTGGATAACATCACTGGGCTAGTTTGGGATACCGCCTCATGCTCTCAAAATATTTTCAACTTTATTTAATAGGTGGATTTACATTTTGGGAAAGTGTTTTCAAAAGTTAGTTCCTCAAGCGGAA
This sequence comes from Eucalyptus decipiens, assembly GCA_014182575.1. Lineage (NCBI taxonomy): Eukaryota > Viridiplantae > Streptophyta > Magnoliopsida > Myrtales > Myrtaceae > Eucalyptus > Eucalyptus decipiens. The sequence goes on from CM024611.1 coordinate 55,807,422, forward strand.
CTAATGTTGAAAATAAAAACAAGCCAGACTTAAGAAAGATGTACAAGCTCCCACGTAGGGAGTACGCAAGGAAATTTAAAAAGGGTTCTACTCGAGCGGGCCTACACCCATTTCCCCTGACGGTCCTTCGTTGATGGCTCCCATGAAAAGGTCTCCAAACATGGTGGCCATGTCATCTGGTCCTTCTTTTTTTTGTTGCTAAGGGTGGCACTTCATTACCCGAATAATACTCGGCCTCTACCAGCCCTTGATAGATGTTAGCGGCATGTGCTTCAACATTTCTGCTCGACTATTTTCAGAACGAATACCGCGTTTACTTTGTCGGTATGATCAAGGAGCGGATTGCTCGGGAATGAGAAAGCTTTAGTGTCTAACAGGTTTTGGATTCGACTTTTGAGAGCGAAGCACTCATCGAGAGTGCCCCACTTCTCCCCGTGATAGTCACATTTTTGGATGGATCATAGCTGGAGAAGCTTTCTGTGTTTGGTCGCTTTGGCTCAGTTGAGAGGAGATTTTTATTCTGGAGGACTACCAAAACCTGTGATGGAGATCCGGGAAGTGGAGTAAATTGTCTCTTGCTGTTGTAACGCTGGGACAGCTGACGTTTGGTGGTCTGTTGTTGTCCTGTCCTCGTCTGAGTTGTTGAAGGATGATTACAGGTCGCATTGACATTTACTAGGGGTTCTTTGTCTTTCTTCATGCCGAGCCTACCCGTGGGTGTAGATTCAATGAACCAACCATCCCTCAACCCTATCTTGATTTGCTCTTCTACTTGGAAGGAGTTGATTAAATGATTCAGCAATCGTGGTTACCATTCGATTGCGGTACTCATAAGGGAGGGTTTTGATAAACATTTTTCTTAGTTCGAAATCGGTTGGTTCGGGACTAATTTGGGTGGCTAAATTTCTCCGTCCAATGGCATACTCTTTGAATGATTCATACTTTTCTTCTTGGTACGCTCAAGATCCTCGCGAGAAGAGGTAATGTCCATTATTAACTTATACTGCTTAAGGAATGCCTCACTCACTTCGCTCCATGTTTCGAGGAGGCTTATGTTTTTTGTGATGTACCACCTCAAGGCAGGACCTACTAGACTTGATTGGAACAACTGGATCAGCAAGGGTGCATTATTGGCGTGTTGGGCCATCCAAACTAAGTACATTTGCAAATGAGCCATTGGGCAAGTTGTGCCGTCATACTTTTCAAATTCGGGCATTTTGAATTTTTCTAGCATTGTGACTTTGGAATAAATGGAGAGGTCCGTCGAAGTAGGATCTTGGAGGCCTTGCGGTTGTTTTAGTCTCTCCTCAAGCTTTTCGAGACGTTTGTCATGCTCAATTTTAGGCAAACTGTCTGGCTTAGCTTTCTCAATCACGGTTTGGTGTGGATCATTCTCCAATTTGGGTATGTTATCGCTGGTATCTCCACCTTGATCACCCATGGTAGATGATTGTGGCAAGAATACCTCGATTGAGGCCGGGGCGGGAGTAAGTTTGCTTTGGATGGAGTCTATCTGCTTTGAAAGTTGTTGAAGCATGTTAAAGACTTGCTTCATTTTGCTTTCTACGACCGCAATACGGCTTGGTACATTTTCTTCGGCCATTCTTGCTCTTGCTTTTGAGCGAGTCTGGATCGGCGAACGTTGACGCTCCGTGATTACCTGGCCATGAATAAACAAGCGCGTGTGAATACAAGGCGTAAATAGGAGTTAGTCCATGATGACGACCTAATCCTACTCATTTGTTTATTCATGAAAAGGTAGACGATTTCCTAAGCATGGATTGAAAAAGAGGGCACGTGACATGTTAACATGAGCTAAAAAGATATTCAATTTGAAAGGCGAAGAAAGCATGAGTTGCAACAAATTTTGAAAAAGATTTCTATCTTTTTTTTTTTTTTTTTTTTTTTTTTAGGCAAATGAAAATTCTTGCGGAAAAGAATTTTGTAACATGCTTGAGAATAAAAACATCAACTGAAAGTAATTTTTCCAAAATTTTTTTTTTTAAAACTTTAAAAAAACTTTATGACAATTACTTCCAAATTTAGATGACCGCGATATTAAATCCTACACTAATCATGGACTACTCAATATATACAGGAAGGTAAGTAAATTGCAAAGTACACGAAATAAAGACTTACTTCACACGAGAAAATTGATGGTAATCACATAGACATGCGCATGATATGTGCGGCTCGATTTCTAACTGAGAAGGTTCGTTGAAATTAAAAGGATATCCGCCCGTCGCAGTCTCGCGTTAGCAGCATACCCTCCTAACCTCGGCTAAGAAATTCGGGGAAAAGAAAGGCAACCTCTACATCGCAGTCTCGCGTTCGAGGTCGTATCTTTCTTAACACCATCTTAGAAATCCTATGGCGGCCCAGGTCCGGCGGCCGGGTTGTGTGTGCCATGTGTAGTGCTAAAAACAGTAAAGCATGCACAACAATTTATAATCACAAGATAATCTATTTTAAGCAAAATTAAAATAAATTTCTAAGCTTTTGACCTGCATAAAGAAAAAAACCTAAGTCAGTAAAGAATTTAAACAAGACAAAAATGGCCTAAGTCCTCAAAGTCCCCAGCGGAGTCGCCAAGCTGTCGCGACCTCTTTTTTTTTTCGGCGCCCGCAATCGGGTACGAGCGCCTAAGGAGGCTAATGGCTCGGCTGAAATTAATTATGCCCGGACTCTCCCAAGTCCACCAATTCACGACTTAATGGTTCAAGTTTTTAACCTCGTAAATCAATTTTAAAATGGAGTCGCCACTAATCGATTTGGGGTGGGTTGATTAGAAACCCAAGTGAAGTATTGGGAGAAATACTCACTCTTGCGCAACCAGAGAAATTAGGATCGGGGACTTGATTACACTAGTTAATCACTAATGCCCTTTCGGTACCTAATCTTGTTTAAACCCTGAGGTTTTTTGGATGTTCAAGGGATTTTCCATGCATTTTTGGGAGGAAAAACATTTTCTAGGTCTTTTCTAATTTTTGGACACAAAAGGGATTTTTTTGGGATTTTTTGGTATTTTTGGGAAAATACAAGTCTTTTTGGCTTTTTCTGAATTTTTGGCTTTTTTTGGATTTTTGGCATTTTTTGTTATTTTTCGATTTTCTAGAAATTAAAACATTTTTTAATATTTTTAGAAAATAAAATATTTATTATTTATTTATTTATTTAAAATATTATTTTATATTAAAATAATATAAAAACCGACTCGGGTCGGATCCGCGGGTTGGGTCCGACCCGGGTCGACGACCCAAAATTGCGGGCCCGACTCAGATTTTTTTTCTTTTTTCTCTTTAAAACAAGCCCGGCCCAAAATTTTTTAATTGAAGCCCAAGGAACAAGAGGAGGGTCCCTATTCGCGTGAGGCCGGCCCACCTGCGTGCCGGCCCGGGCGGAACCCTACCCGGCCATGGGAAACCGGGTCGGACGGACCCGCGAGCCGACCTGGTTCCCAACCTCCTTTCTCCTTCGCTCGCTCGCGGCGCCGGTGAGGGGGAGAAGCGTCACCGGCGGCGACAAGTGCGACGGCAACCACAATGGCGACGACGACGGGCTAGACGGCGACGACACGACCGAAGGCGGCGACGAAACGGTTACGGCGAGGATGAGGATGGGTCTGTGCCGGTGTGGTCAGCGGCGGCACGGTCCAAAAAAAGGGGGAAATGCCCCGGCGACGATGCAAGCGAGCACGGCCTTTAATTCTCACAACGAGGGCACGGTAAGGCGGCCGTGGGGACGTCTTCGTCGGGTGGTGAGCAGAACGGCGATCGGGTGCGGCGGCGTCGTCGGGGTGGTCGGGAGCATTCGGTTTGGCGCAGGAATGGCGTCGGGCAGCGTCGATGGCAGCTCCTTCCTCCTCGAATCCGACCTTCCTTCCTCCGATTCCTCTCACTCAGGCCAGATCCGAGCCTCCACCGGCCGGATCTGACCTTCTCGAAGTTGCTCGCCGCCGGCCTTCCCCCGAAGTCTCGGTGGAGGGTGGGTTGAGCTCACAACTCGAGTTCTCTCTCGCGTACTCGCTCGTTGATTCTCCCGAAGTCTCTCAAGGGAAGATCTCCGAGTTCGCCGTGTCCTTCGACGGAGGTGGTGCCTCGCTATTTATAGGCGAGGGCGGCGGTCGACGGGGCTTCGGCCGCCGGTCTTCGCATGCCGAACGGACGCCCGCGCCGAACCGGCGTCCCATCCTCGCTCCTCCAACAAAGCGTGCTCGGCATTGAAGGCAGCCATTAATGGCGCCCGAGATCGTCATCTCCGGCCGACGTCGGCCTACCCTCCTCGGCCATAGGTTGTCTTCGAGCGCGTGAGTTGCGAGGCGTAGGAGGAAGAAGGGGGAAGAAGGAAGAAGAAGAGAAGAAGAGAGAGGGGCTGGGGAGAAATAGGTTGGGCCATAAGAGCCCATGCGAGGGGGAGAGAAAAGGAGGGGGCTAGGCGCGAAGGCCCAACCTCGATGGGCTGCCAATTTTGTTTTTGCTTGTTTTATTTATTTATTTTTTGTTATTATCCGAAAAAGGAAAAACAAAGATTAAAAGAAATTAAAGCCTAATTAATAATCTAAATCAAAATTTAGGTGTCAATAAGGAGTCCCAATCACAAAGCACGGCTTCTATCCTAAGCAACCCCACTGCATCCATTGCTCGTCAGTTTCCTCGTCGATTCAGGCCTTGGCTCTTTCCCATGAAACTTCGTGGCTCCATAAAGCTTCAAGTAGTCCCCGAAGGTGTACTTCTCTGGGCACAGGACCTTCGGTGCTGGCAAGATGACGGCATCGGGACTGTAGAACAGGGGCATAGAGAGCCGGCTCCCATCCTTCTCCACCATGACACGGTGCAAGATGCTCTTGTACCAACCGTTACTCAGCTCCTTGAGTTGGTCCTCACTGTTGACGCATACATGACATCGTCGGACGGCCAGATCGGCACCCATTGCACATGAAGGAGGAACTCAAGGCCGGAGACTAGGTCATCCTGAAGTACCACTATGATCCCACACGCATTAGTGTGTTCCCTGAGTCCCTCCACTCTCTTGGGATAGGGGCAATCTGAGTACTGAGTCACCTTTGTCCCCCACACAAGGGGCATCCTTCCCTGAGAATGCCTTCTTTAGGCGGTTCTTGTCTAGGCCAAGGTTCTCGCAAATGAGCTCTGAGAGCTCTTCTGCTAGCTTTATAACCTGAGCGATGTACTCATCCTGTCATCCACCGTCTCCCTAAAAGGTACAGCGCAAAATATTAGTCAGTCACTGCATAATTAATATGTATGACCAGTGGACTAAATTGGTCTACAAAGACATGCAACGAACTCTAAGAGGTTAATCCATAAGGGTGCGTTTCATTTAGCATTCTCAAGGGGTTTTGGCATCCAAAAATCCCTTGGAGAAATATTAGACCGTTTGACAACCATTTTGAATGAGCTTTCGGCCAAATGCTAGATTTGGAAAAACTGAAAACCCAATACTAGTATGGATTGCGCTTTCAACATTTAGTCAAATGCCAAAACTTATTTTTTCCTTTCAAAACTATCCTCACCAATACGTCAAATTTCCGATTTTGTCCCCAGTTAAATTTTCTTTTATTGAAAAAAGTAGACAACCCTCCACTGGACTGACAAAGGGTTCGGTTCATTTAAAAAAAAATATATAAAATAGAAAATAAATATAAAATATACGTAAAGCCCATTGCAAAACACACATTCAACTCAAAAGTCGATTTATAAAGATTTTTTACAAATACAATTTGCATTTCCCCAAATAGCTTTGACTCTCAACATTTACATTACAAATAAGCAAAACTAAACGAAACGGACCCTAAACTGGTTTAGTAAAATGGGCTGGTGCATTTGGAAGAGCATTTTAGAAAACCTGTTGGGTAAATCATAGGACTTCAAGCAAATAGTACTTGGTAAAAAAATAATACTGTAACTGAAAGTGCATGAAGAAGCAACTTTATAGACGTCAAAGATGCTAGAGTCGTGCAACCCCAAGCGAGGAAATGTGGAGATTGCACAATTTCGAGCAACCTAGATATAGACAAGAGGCAAGCATCACACAAGGGACGCTAATGTTGCAAGCCCTAGGCAATGGGTCACCAAGATTGTGTGACCCCAGGCAAGGCGATGCCAGTGTCACGCGACCTTAAGTGATCCCACTTCAGAGTCCCTTTGGCTCCTCCGAGCTACCTCGACAATTCCTAGGTCTAAAGGTAAGAGACGATGAATAATGCAAAACTAAGATGTAAAAGCGAAATTTTAGTAAGCTTCGGAGGATAATAAAGGGAAATGAAAAAAATTCATTAATCCTTATAAAGAGCCTTCCAAGAATGTAGTAAAGACAAAGAAAGGACGGTCTGCCTTGAGTTTTGCGCTTTGCTAATGCTAATGCTAGCTTTGAGTAACAGTGGTCCAAAATTTTTCACGGAACACCACAACTTACTCAAAGGACATGGAGGCCCAAAGCAGTCTTGTAAAGCTATAAACTTGTGATCGGGACTAATTTTCACGCACCGAAGGTCGCTCCAGAGGTTCAGGAAGTCCTCAATGTCTAACTTCGGGAGGGCCAGATGAAAAAGGGGCATCCCAGTCTAGATCAGATGTACCATTGGCAGTCTCTGACTCAGAGAAACTTACCTTTAAGTTCTCTTCACGGTGGGCGTTGACAAATGCTTCACTTTCTCCCTCAGTTCAGGGTCAACCCCATGGTTCTTAATCTGCAAGAAAAGCATCGTCATCCACATATCATTTCTTAAGATAAGAGAGTGAATTCGGTTGATAAAAAAGATTGAACTTTCTCGATGATGATAACGAATCACAAAATGTTACCTTGAAGCACCCCCATTTCTCACAAGCATGGTTAAGTAGTGCCATTATTTTGCTCCCGTTCTCACCATTAAACTCACTCAAATCTTTCATTGTAATCCCCGTGCTCTTGCCTTCCTCCTTCTTCAGCTCCGAACTCTCTCTGACAAGTTTATTGAGATGGTTATAGGGTTCGCAACGGGAAACTTAAGTGATTTTTTTTGCTTACATTTGTGGGGTCAATATCATTATTAGATAAAGATATATAAATAAGTTCAGAATCAAAGACTCAGCTTCTTTTTCCCCTCTTTCTGACAGATTTATCAAGTTTTCACATAAGGAGTCAGATTTGCTGCAAATCAGGAGTTCCAAAGTATTATGTCAAAGTGGTTTGTTCTTCATCTTCCTCCTATTGTCTGTGCTACAAATCAGTAGAGCTTGGAGACGAGATAATAATTGAAATGCAACGTTTAGTAGGGTTGTTGAGTTTGGCATAATGACCACTATGGGTAAAATCAATCAAACTAGACCTAATGTAAATCATCTACCTAAGAGCAGATAGCAAAGTAGTAGAATTATGCAAGATTTGAACCTTTGTTGGGGAAGTAAACAGCGACAATCTTGAATTAGAAATAGTTGGTCTGCATTATTCGCAAGTTTTTTTCCCCAAAAAATGTATCTAATGGTTACACTCATGGATCTGAATGTAATTAAAGATTGTGAACAACAGGCAAAATTTTTATTTCATATCGTAGGTTAAAAAATACATATACTTTACATGTGAATTGCAATTAACTTTTCAATTGGTGAAATCAAGTACTAAACCTCTCGTTAGAACTTTAATCAAACTCTTTCGACGAGCATTATTGGAAATGGCTTATGGTTTCGAGCTGGTTAGATAGGAATCTTTAAGTTATTCTTTTCCAACGTGGGTGTATGACTTGATTGTACCAATTAAAATATTTTAAGACTTGATAATATTTTGTAAAGTAATTAGAACTTTCCATGCAATGTATTTAAAAAGCATGAGTCTTTTTTTTATTTAAAGAAAATGGTCCCACTTCAAGTTCTTATTTTAATGCTAATATATTATGTTGGGAGATTTTTAAATACAATTCTTGAAATAGGGCCATTTTCTCAATAAAGCACTCAGAGGTTCAAACTCGTCGGCCGACCAAATTTCCACCGGTTCGAAGTCAATTTTGTCCAAAATTTGTAACTTGGTTAAAAAAGGATAAATCCTAAAAACCAAAAACTCCAATTTGAATTCTGAGTAGTGTTCTTCGCATCAGTCACCATTTAAACCATTAAGAAAAGGCGGGGAAAAAGTAGACAGAACCATGAAAAAGAAGACGTAATCGCCACCGCGCAATCCTTTTCAGATCGTTCTTGGAAGGGCGGCCTCTACCGGAAGCATTCTGATCCATTGATCAGATTTAGGAAATGAATCTGAGAGCGTAAAAGAGAGATATTAACTATAGGGCTATGCCGCTAACGCAAGGCCGGACGTTGGAGCTCCTCTGCCGGGGTTTCGATTTCCCCCCCACAAGCAAAAGCAAAATACGATCAAATTACTAGACAATATATTCATTTAATTAAGTAATTATGATTTTTTGTGGGACTACTGATAACTGTTCTAAAAGCTTAAATTATTAGATGGAAGTGTGATATAATATTTAATTATTCCAACACTGTCAATTGTTCTAAAAGTTTAAATTATTAGATAAAAGCGTTGTATAATATTTAATTATTCCAATACTCCCTCTCACGCTTAGTCTGATTTTTTTTACCTAATACTAAGAATGGACATATTTAATTAGAGAGGTAAAGAGGGGAAAAGTGTTAAAAAAAGTCATAAACCTTTTGTATTTGTGCCAATTTAGTCCTAACTAAACCTTTTTATGTTGTGCCAATTTAGTCATTTCCGACTAATTTTGGCCAGATTTTGTTAACTAGATGTCGGCCGACTAACGTGGCCTGATCAGCGTTGACGTGGACAACTTTTAATAATATTTTATTTTTTTTTAATTTTAATGTTTTATTTATTGTAATTTTTTACTTCTCTTCCTTCTTCGTCTAGCTGGTTGTCGGAACTCGGTGATCGGCCAAAGGTGATGGCTAGCAAGGTCGAGGGCGAGCCTTGCTCGCCCGGCGTGAGGCCATCCTCGAGGCCCGGGGGTAGCGAGGGCGAGCCTCGCCAGCCCGGCGCGAGGCCACCCTCGCGGCTTGGGTAGCTGGAGCTGCTCTCATGCCGAGCGGCCTTGCGCCAAGTTGGTGGGGCTCGCCCGCCGCCCAACGCGAGGCTGCCCTCGTGGCCATTGGCGAGGTGGTCGGTGGTGAGGTCGACCTCAACCTTGCCGGTCGCCGAGGTCGGCGGCGACCGGCTAGAGGAAGGAGGAGGAGAAAGAAAAATAAACTAAAAATAAAATAAAAATACAAATACAAATAAAAAAAAAATTGCATATCATGTAGATTAGAATCGATTTCCTAAATAGAATTGCATGAAATAATAGTTAGATACATTTCTAATTATATATAGAATGCATGTTTAGATGATATCTAGGCTAGATAATATCTTGGAATTAAATTGCACGTTGGAATAAATTTCTAAGTTAAGATAGGATTCAGATTAGTCTATTTCCTAACTTAAAATAGATAATATCTCACTTTAGTTATATTTTTATTATTAGTAATTTTTAATTACGAATTTATATAAAAATTACAAAAATATAGTGCATGTTCATGAAATGCATGTCATTTAGTAATTGTTGCTTGATCCATTTAATTAGAAATTGCCTGTCATTAGAATTAGGCCATTTAGTCAAATTGCATGAGATATAGCTTAGATTTCATTAGACAAGAGAAAATCCAAACTGATCTAATATTGTAGATGCTTTTGTTGCTACGAGATAAGTTTCATAATTTATTCATTGCTTCCTTGGGTATTAAATTGGTGGTTTGCACACCCATATAGTTACCTTATATGTTAGGAAATTAAATTAAAAACAATCTAGATTGCCCACAAAAATATTTTTTGAAAAAATGACATTAGAGAAATATAGTGTAACCAAGTCCCTATACCCAAATCCTTTGGTTCGTGGGATTGTTGAACGGGGGCACAGAGAGCCGGCTTCCATTCTTCTTCACCACGTCACGGTGAAAGATGCTCTTATACCACCCGTCGCTCAGCACCTTGAGTTGGTCCCCACTGTTGATGCGTACATGACATTGTCGGACAGTCAGATCGGCATCCATTGCACATCATGGAGGAACTCAAGGCCGGACACTTGGTCATCCTGAAGCATCACTATGATCCCGCACGCGTTAATGTGTTCCTTGAGCCCCTCCACTCTCTCGGGGTAGGGGCAATCTGAGTATTGAGCCACCTTTGTCCCCCAGACAACGGCCATCCTTCCCCGAGAATGCCTTCTTTTGGCGGTCCTTGTCTAGGCCGAGATTCTCGCAAATGAGCTCTGAGAGCTCTTCCGCTAGCTTTATCACCTGAGCGATGTACTCATCCTGTCATCCATCGTCTCCCTAAAGAATATCGCACAAAGTATAGGTCAGTCACCCCATCATACGTAAGACCAGTGGACTAAATTGGTCTACAAAGCCATGCAACGGACTCTAAACGGTTAATCTGCCAAATCACCTTTTAAACCGGTTTAGTAAAATGGGCTGGTGCATTTGGGAGAGCATTTCAGAAAACCTTTTGCGTAAGTTGCTTCTTCATGCTCCATATATATATATATATAGAAGCAACTTTACCGACGTCAAAGATGATGGAGTGGCATGACCCCAAGGGAGGAAATGCGGAGGTTGCACAATTTCATGCAACCTAGATCTAGACAAGAGGCAAGAATTGCACAAGGGCCACTAAAATTGCATGCCCTAGGCGATGAGCCACCAAGATTGTGAGACCCTGGGCAAGGTGATGCTTGTGCCATGTGAACCTAAGCACTCCCACCCTCTGGCCCCTCTGAGCTACCTCGACGAATCCTAGATCTAAAGGTAAGAGACGATGAATAATGCAAGACTAAGGTGTAAAAGCGAAATTTTAGTAAGTTTCTGTGGATAAGAGAGAGAACTGAAAAAAATTCATTGATCCTTAAAAGGAGCTTTTGGAGAATGTTGTAAAGACAAAGCAAGAATGGTCACTCTTATGCTTTGGGCTTTTGCTAATGCTAGCTTTGAGATAAAATGGTCCAAATTTTTTTACCAAACACCACAACTTACTCAAAGGACATGGAGAACCAAAGCAGTTTTTTAAGGCTGCAAACTTGTGATCGGGACTAATTTTCACTCACCAAAGATCGCTCCAGAGGTTCAGGAAGTCCTCGATGTTCAACTTCGGGGGGGCCCAAATGAAGGGGCATTCCCAGTCTAGATCAGATGTACCATTGGCAGTTTCTGACTCATAGAAACTTGCCTTTAGATTCTCCTCATAGTGGGCGTTGGCAAAATGCTTCACGTAGAAAGGTGTTGAAACGTCATGTCAAATATATAGTTGGAAATAGCCAATGGCCAAGACATCTAATTGGTAACCAAATAGAATTCTCTTGGAAAGATGCTCATTAAGAATAATCTATGATGCTTCATTCATTAAAGATGCAAAGGTCACTGTAGTGATAGAGGAGGATGAATGGAGATGACCATCCCCAAGATCAAATGAATTGCTTGAAATCCAAGCCGCAGTTTGTGTTGTCCTTCCACCAGCTGCAAAAGAAAAAGTGATTTCCCTGGGAGCTAACACGGAAGATCTAACCAAAAGGAGGCTTCGAAGCTGCCAAAACCTCAGGGGACCAAAATTCAGTGGCATAGATTCATTTGGTTCTGCCCTAATATCCCATAATTTTGCGTTTATAGCTTGTCATATTAAACAAGCCACAAACAAAAGATAGAATGAAGTAGTGGGGTTCTATTAATGGTGTAGGTTTGCTCTGTAAGCAAGATGATGAATCTCGTGATCATCTGTTCTTTTATGTGTATTTTCTTTTTTTGAGGCAGGTTTGGGATAGAGTCATGGTTTTGCTGAATCCAAATAGGCAAGTAGAGGATTGGCCATGTGAGCTCTCTTGGGCTCTTCAATTCTTGAAGGGCAGAAGCTTAAAAATTGTCCTGATAAAACTAGCATGGTATGCCACTATATATAGCATTTGGAAGGGGCAAAATATGGTTCTTCATGAGCAAACCACTACATGTAAACAAGGTTTTGGCAAGCAATTTGCTTATGGATCAGAATTGCCTTTGAAGCTTTAAATAGTGATGGAAGGAGAGTAGTGGATGATGAAGTTAACAATCTATGTTATAAATGGAGAATCCTGGATTAGATTGAAATCTGAGCCTTTGTGCTTCGTGTTTCCTTGTTCTTGTAATCAGTTTTTCCCCTCAGCTGATATGTAATAAGGGACTCGGGCCATCAGGCCATTTTGCGAGTGGATTTCTGGGCGTTGGGCTTAGTAATTTAGCTTGGGACTTTCTTTTGGACATTGGGGTTCGATGATTTAGGTTTAAGGTTGGGCCTATTGGCTCTTGGGTTTGTGAGGGTTATCTGACTAATTCTGGGCTTGTATTGGGAAGGAATCCTCCCATTATCTAGGTTTTGGGCAATAAAGTAATAGAGAATTCCCAATCGACATTAGAAGTAAGGATAATTGGTACAAATGATTCATGAACTTTAACCTAATGTACAATATGATCCATGAAATTTAAGTTTGCTCAATATGATCATTGAACTTTAGTCCAATATGAAATATCGTCTCTAAATTTTTAATTTGTTCAATGTTGTTCCTGGACTTTGGTACATGTTCAATTTAATCCAAAAAATGTATGTACATGTTCAATATATTGCCTTGTGCAAAGAGGCGAGTTTTGAAGCGTTGGATAGTTCCATTGAATTTTTCCTTAACTTTAAAACCCATTTACAACCAACTAAATTTTTAGAAGGTTTAGTTTGTACAAGATCCCATGTATGGTTAACGAACAAGGCATTAAAAAATTCATCTGTCATGGTTGCTTTCTAATGTGGGTCAAGCAAGAACGGCCATAGAGTAGCACATTGGTGTCCCTGTGTAGTGAGAGTGATTAAAAAAAATTGGGTTTAGAAGTTCTAGATTTGTCAGGAATCTGAATAGGATGAGTGGGAATAAAAAAAACATAAGCATAGGAGCTTGTCATAGATGTAAAGAGGATTTGCAGGTCTGTTGTGGGAGGAATTCAATCGAGAGAGGAGTTAGGTTGGGACACGCTAATTGGGGTTAGAGGGCGAGGCGGTGAAGGGGAAAAAGAAATGGAAGCAAGTTAGTGGGCAAAAGAGAGGAGGGAGGGGGGTTAGGAGGTTAGGTTAGATAAGAGGAGAGAGGCCAAGGAGTTTGAGTAGGATAGGAGGAGAGAGCGTCAGAGGAGCGATAAGGAAGAATAAATTGATTGAATGAAACAAAAAATGAAGGGGCTGATACTAAACAGTAGGTTACAGGACAAAGAGTTGAAGGATTATATAAAAAGGAAAAATTCCTCTAATCAAGCCAAGCATAACGACTGATAAAAGCACGACCACTTGATTGATCAATACAACAATAGCTTTTGTGATTCGAAGCATACTCAAGAAATACCCATGATACAAAATGAGGTGCTAACTTGTGAGAAACATAATGAATTAAACCAGAACCCAAATAAAAAGTGGAAAGAATACTTGTCATAGATGACAGGATTGAGAAATCGATTAATAGTGTAAGTAGTAACAAAGAGCATCAACCCAATCTGAAGAAAGCATATGAGCATAGAATAATAAGGATCACGGCATTTCGACTAAGTGCTTTGTGTTCTGATGGGCCATTTTGAGATGGTTCCCTCCATCATGAGTTTGTAAAAAATTAATTTTGGTGTTACACAAATTTTCAATAAAATAATGGAAGCAATAAAAGTGTGTATGCACTACAAATTTAATTTTCATAGGAAAGACCCAAGTAAACTGAGAGTAGTCATCAATGAATAATACAAAATATATGAAACTAAAAATAGATAAAATTGCACTCATCTAGACATCAAATGAATTCTAATAAAAGGAAAAGATGTGTGATGACTAGCAAACTCAAAAGGCAATTGACGAGATTTGCCCCACGAGACAGGACTCACAAGATACTAATCTAGAACTAGAATTGCAAACATGACTCAAAACTTATATATTAGGATGCCCAAGATGAACATGCTAGTGAGTGAGTGAGTGAAATAGAGGAAGCCATGACAGGATGCGACTGAAATGACATCAATAAGTTAGAAATGAGATAAAAACCATGAGAGAAGTCAGCTTGGAGGAGAGTTTTCTCGGTTCATTGATTCTTCAAAGAAAAGGATGAACCATTAAAATCAATAGCATAAGAACTTTTGCATCCAAGTTGAGTAACTAAGAGGAGTTTGTGAGCAAGATTAGGGACATGATACATGAGATAACAACAAAGATCGAGAGCAAGCATGCAAAATGAAAAAGACACAAATGGTCCATGAACTTCGACAATGATAATATTGCACATTTTCATATAGTCTTGGGACTAGATTGAACATGTATTAAAAGTTTAGGAATCACATTGGATAAATTAAAAGTTTAGCGACGGCATTGCATATTGGATTAAAATTCAGGATTCATACTAAATAAATTAAAAATTCACGTATGACATTATACATTAAATTAAAGTTTAGATACAACTTGTTTCATTATGCATATGTAAAAAGACTTTACCAACTTGCTTAATAGGCAATAAATGACTATTATCAACTAAGACTTTTGTCAAATCATAAAACAATTTAAGATTTAGGATTTTATAATGTCACTAGTCATGTGTGCCAATGCTTTGCTATCAAGATATCACATTAGATAAAAAATCTCTCCTACCAACAAAGCCAAGATAGAGTTTGAGAGATCAATGGTGGTGAAGGCGTGGTTCAATCATTGTCGACATAGTAGCGCGATGTGTCTTGCCCCGTTATAGATAGTCTGATAAATAAGACAAGGCCTAAATATAAGAATGACTCCCTAGGTGAATGGGGAAACATAGGGGTTCAAACTACCATGAGACTGACTAGAGGAGGTGGTGGAACAATCAGTATAGGGGGCTGATAATGATTACAGACTGGGCTGATCATAGGAGGATTGAAAATCCGATTGATCACGGAAGAACCATCTACCTTGTTTAGTATGGAAAAATGTCCATTTAATGTTTGCTTTTCTTGAAAATCATTCAACTAGTGGTAAAAAGAAGAAGCTAATCTCAATCATTTTTTATATTCAATACAATTAAAATTATGACATTTATTGTTAATTTCTTCTATTGCATGAGAAATGAAAATTAACCATGCGTGATGCGTCAAAACTATTTTGGTCTAATGTCTAGTTCAAGCATTAGCACTCTAAAAAAAAATACAAAACCATCTTTTTTGTACCTTTTTTTTTTTGGAAATGTCGTGGTATTAGGTACGAAGGCAATCGATCCATCAGAGGCATCAGATAGTACAAACTCCATGCATAGCCCACTCGTTTAAAAGATTTAGATGGAAAAAGCTTATGTGGCGATGCACGTAGGCAGGAATTTGTCAGATAATTGCATATTGCGCAATCATCGGACTTATCTTACTCCCTTGTAAAAATTATATTCATGATGGTGGATATAAAAGAGAACTAATTAGAGAGCGGATGGATTTGGCTCTAACCTTTTGAAAAAAAAAAATGATGGATTAATTCTCATGTTGGGTTGGGCGGCCAAAAAACGATTTCTTTCCCAGATCCGGTCAGGCTCTGATTGCCCTCTGCCGACCGCTCGAGGTGCTTCTCCCGGGCCATCCTACCGCCGGATTGGTTTCCCGGCTGGGTTGGGTGCTCGAACACGATCCCGATCTCGCCCTTGTGCGGTCGGCACACGTTGGTCTTTACTCGGAACCAGCAATTATTCATCATACCCCGTTTCCATCAAAGATTCCATGAGAATTTTCGTCCGTTGACCAAGTCAATCCGAACCAACCCACTTGTCCCGATCCGAATATTATATATATTCCCGTTCGAATTACCATGGGAAGCGAGACATTTGAAGAGAAAAAGGGAAATCCATCTGTCTTATTACCTTCCTGCAGATGGTATAATCTTTCCAACCCAGACAAACGAAGCACAGATTCTACCAAATTATATATAGTGACGTAAGGGCACAAGTCATCCTTGCCATACCGTATCAATCTCGTTTCGACAACTACGTGCAAGCCCGGTCCTTTTCCCAGACTTTAATACACTTACATCCCATGAAAACTACATGCGGTCATTACTAGCATGCCCTAATAATTCGGTCCTCGACGGTAATTCTTGTGTTGCGATAATTAATTGCTTTCATGCTAATAGTAATAGCGAACATAAAATGATAGTGCATATCTATTATAATTCCTTAATCTATCCATTATCCTGACACGAAATACCTTTTTTTCATATAATAAACACCAATTTGGAGAATCATTTTGGGTTCTCAAACACCAGCAAATGAGTTTGAAAACCCATTTAGAGTCCACCAAAATCATCTACATTCATAAATGGGTCTTCTATTGTACCAATCACACGTCGTACGATATAGGGAAAGAGACGCGGACCTAATGAGGAAAAAAAAAATCACGAGTCAATTTAAAATCCTCAAAAGATGAACATACCACGAGGTTCCAGATGAGCTTCTCGGGCTGGGTGTTGAGGGACTCCTTCCAGGCGCGGACGGCGATCTCCCTGGCCCCAACCGGGTCCAGCACCTCCACCTCCAGCGACCAGAAGCACCAGTAGCGGCCGTACTGGCTCGGCTTCTCCGGGTGGTCCAGCGCGCACACCAGCCACGTCTCGCCGCCGTCCATTGTCACCTCCACACGCGTCACCTTCTTCCCTCCTCCTGCACACACACACAGTCATCCGACAAAGGGAGTCCGATGTGAGCACCAGATATTGTCCTCCTCGTGTGTACCATATTTCTTTGGCATGCTGCCCTCAGCATGAAGAAAGAGTAAAAATCTCTATTCATATGTGAATTCGAACCATCGAATATGTCACAAATCTGTCACGCTCACCACACAGAAAAAGACACATTGCCCGAAGCAAAGTCCAGTCCACTCCCGTGCTCATGTTTCCCGAATGTCTAATGTGCCTAATCAATCACTCTATAAAAAGTGATTAATTATCATAATTCCTTAGTAATTTTGATTAACAGATAATTTTATTTATGCCGCGGTTAACTTCTAACCATCTTTTTTTTTTTAAATTAAAAAAAAAAAATCCTCCGAGTAATCGCTTTGTGAAGTACCTATTCTTTACGGTGAAAAGCTTTTGCTTAGTATCATTTACTAACATTGACCGCCCAACCCAACTGCCGCCGTGGCAAAGCTCTCGATACCTGGTTCAACTTTGGCCAATACAAGCAAAAAGTCCCTTCCTTGATGAAAGAGAGAAAATAAGTATAGGGCGAAAGAAGGTATGACATCCCCAGATGCGGTGAACGCAAGGCCGAACGATGAAGCTTCCCTACCAGGGTTTCAATTTCACCCCCACAAGCAAAAACTAAATACGACCACATTACTAGACAATACATTCATTAGAATGTCATTAATGAGTCCTCGCATGAAATATTTGTTCCATTTATTTGATTTTTTAAAGATAATTTGCTAAGATAAATGAGAAATTAACTTCTTTTTTTCCTCTCTTGTCAAAACGAATACAAAACAAATTAAATGACCTCTGCCATCTCCCCGTGATGGGTCACTCCCAAAATGTGATATCGAATTTTCTAACCTATTTTTGACTTTCACCATCGCAAAAAGCAAGGTTCGAGATCTTCAGCCTTCCCAACCCACATTGTAAATTGGATTGAAGTTTCCCATTCTCATGACCTTCTGATGATCATATTGATAGGATTCGCTAGAAAAGATAGAAAAATGCTCGCAGTAAGTTCCAATGATATTCATTGGAGATTCTGCTGACAACTAGCGCCTGAAAGTCTCTGGGGATGGCGGCCTCCTGCCCGCCCCGACTCCTGCCTTTTAGGTTGCCTCCTCAAAATACGTGCCAACGAAATGATTTTTGTTTTACTCACTTAATCACAAAAGAAGCTTAGCTTTTGCTAATCAAAAATAAAAATCTTATTGACTAATTATGAGCGTGAACCGCCAAAAAAAAAAAAAAAAAAAAAAAAAAAAACGCACTTTCGACACGCAAGGAAGAGTTCTCGCGGACTTTGGCATCTCCCCCACAAAGCCTGTTTATTATCGGTTAAAAAGCCCCGAGAAAGGTTGCCTCTAAGGCAGAGCCGATTTCGTGCCGCCCAGACGTCTAAGAAAAAAAAATACTTTCATTGCTTTTTCCTCCCCCACTTTTTCTCATCGTCCGCCTCCTCTCCTCTCCCTAGTCCTTACACGGGAAGCCCACCACCATGGAAAGAATTTTGAAAAGCCATTTCCTTTTATTTTTTTTCCAATGACCTAGTTTTTGTGTCTTCAACCTTAAGATAGCCTCAAATTGGAAAGAAGTTCGAGCCTTGTTATGTTGGTTTGGATTTTTGCTAAAAGCAAATCAGATTTTTGCATGACCAGAAACTGCATAACGACTGTGGGATAATCACCGATTCCATACTGTAAGTTTATGAATTAATGGTGAAATTGGGGCGGGATGGACCCAAAAAAAGAACAGGTTTCTTTGGTTTCAAGATCTAACTAGACTGAGTTCGTGCTCCATTGAATTTGCACACTATCAAGATCATGAGAAATTAAATCAAACGAATGCCTTTCTCAGAGAGGCTTTCGACATTTTGGTGGTAAAGATAGGAATAAAACTCCGTCGGTTTTGTCCTTGTCATGATTCAACGGTCATCATATACTTCTTTTTTTAATAAACGAAATCTGCTTGTGTATAGCCCCCCAAGATCAAAATATATGAGCAAAAGAAGATCTTGAACTTCCTTTTTCTTGAAGCTTCCCATTTTTATTGATAAATTATACAAGAGTCACATTCTTATGACGATGGACACAACATGCAGACACTAACATAGCCCTTCCTGTCCCTACATAGATTATACAGCGAAACTGACACATGACTCTAAAACTTATCACACGGCAAATTCCACAAACACAATAAACTTTCTGCCAATATGAACACGAAAAATAATCTCTTGCGCCTTCACTCGGTCCTTTCCTTACTCGCGACATTCCTATCACTAGCACGATATTTAGTAGTCGGTACTGAATGGCTTGAAGGACTTGAGGTCGAGAAATACATCGGCGACAGAACCAGCGGCTGCAGCAATGGTGATGATAAGGCAAGCCACATTTACAATCTGGAGGAACACCCACTTGGTGCTCCACTTGGCTATTTTCTTCTGCTTAATATGCATCTCGACTGGGAAAAGAACCGTAAGGGGCCAAAAACCTAGCGCTCCGAGCAGCCCAACAATGTCGTTGAAGAATGGGAGGAGCATGGAGATGAAGGTGGTCCCGATCACGAAGACCGTCCTCCAGACCAACTGGAAGGGTTTGAGCTCGTAAGGGCTGCACCCGGGGATGCGGAGTTCGATCTTCTTCTCGATGAACTGGCTGTTGGGAAATTTCTCAAGCAAGGTCTTCTCAACATAGGCGAATAGGGGTTGGCAGTTGAATTGGTACGCGCAGGCGAGGTGGATCACGGTTGCGGCGTTCGCAATGTCGACCATCCAGTATGGGTTGGAAAAGCCGAACCCAGTGAGGAGGTTTTTGGGTGCCGTATCGCCAAAGGCTGCGTAACCCATGCATCCACAGATCATGTAGAAAAGGGTTGTGGCTGCTATGCTGATAAGACTCGCCTTCTCCATCGTCTTTGATTCAGATGGAGAGGACCGCATGGTGTCCTAAAACAAATATAAACTCATCATGTCAATGATTTCAATTCATCAGAACTATTAACCATAACTAGTACTTTCTTGTGTCATGCATTTGAGAGAGCTCTGGTCACCTGAACTTCAACGAGGATGAGGAAGTACGAATAGGCAAAGGCGATGTCACCAAGAGCCTGGAAGTTCCTCCATATATTCTGCGTTGAGGTCAAGGCCCCGATGTTGATTCCAGTGAGACTTCCCTTAATTTTCCCTGTCTCTGAAGATAAAACAAACCGGAAGAGAACACTAAATCAGAACTTCATAATTCGACTAGGTTCTATCACCAATGGAGATAGCTTAGAAACGTAAATAGAGCAGTTTAGCAAGAAAAAATTTCATGTGCCTGCAAGTTTGGCAATACTGAGGCCAAGTTCAATGATGGTGTAGGTAAAGGACATGAAGGCGGTGGCGATCGACAGCCACCACAGCCGATCGAAATCGGGGATCTGAGAGAAAATGATTTCGACGAAGCCAAACGCAATCATGTAAGGATTGCTGTTGATGTGACACGGGTCCTTCTCACCTTTCTCGTGGAAGCAATTGGACCTCTTGATAGCCCTGCAATGACCATGGAAGCCAATAAAATCAAACTCACATAACTTTTGACACCATCGAAATAGCAATCGCTAGAATTCTCACTGCAAATATACTCACATCATGCTGGTGGAAGATGCAATGATGTAACCAATGGCAACCCCAAATAGGTTCACGTATAGAACCAGCTCAAAAAGCTTGATTTTGAAGCTACCTGGAGAATTTAATCAAAGAGAAGATTTTAGCACCCAACACAACATGATTGGACTTGACTCGGACATTAGTATTTGAATATGAACATGAACACAAATACAAATGTGACTTACCAAGATTGTCACGGACAGCACCCATGTAGGCGTAGTTACGGTTGCCGGTGGCGGGGTCGCCGGAGCGATAACAGGTGGTGAGGAGGGTGGAGGTGTAGTAAGTGACAAAGGCAAATAGGAGCATGATGGTGGGGCCGGCAATCCATCCGAGCTGCGCGATGGCCCAAGCCAGGGACGGGCCTCCAGATCCGATCAGTGCTGTGATTATGAGAGCGCTCGTTGTCCATACCGTCCCTGCATTCATTCACACACAAGCCAAGAAAATATTCAGTGCATCTCGTGTGCCAAAGTGACAAACCAGAAGGACTGTGATCACCGCCCTCTTTCCCCCACCGAGCCTTCGGCCGATCGACGAACCATCGCGCCCGACCGACAAACTTCGCGACGGCAGAGGCGGAAGCCGTGCGGTGGTTCGTTGGACGAGGGCTCGGTCGTGACTCGGAAGGGGAGAGAGAGAGAGAGAGAGAGAGGGCACAGCCGGGACCTCTCCGGAGAACCCCTTGTATGACAGGTTCAGCGTCCCGGAGAGGCTCCTGAGCTTCGCGAGCGCTTCGGGGAGCGACCCACTGAGCGAGTTGGAGGACAGGTCCAAGTGGGCGAGGTTGCGGAGGTTCTTGATCTGGGTCGGGATCGGACCGGAGAGCGAGTTTAGGGAGAGCTCGAGAGAGACGAGTGAGGTCACATGAAGAGGCGGGAGGGGATGGGCTTGGAGAAGTCACTACCGGCGAGGTTGAGCCGTCTGAGCTAGCCGAGGAGGCCGATCTCGGCAGGGATGTTGCCGAAGAGGTTCTTGCCAGCGAGGAAGAGGGACGCGACCCCGCCGCGAGCGCAGGCGGTGTGGTTCGTCGGTCCTCCGAAGGCTCGGTGGAAGAGAGAGCTGGGCGACAGAAGAGAGAGATAGAGAGAGCGTGCGGAGGAGGGGAGAGAGAAGAGTGAGAGGAGAGAATAAAGAGGATAAGTTGGGCCCCATACCATTTTATTTTACTCCTTAAAATGGAAAAGAGAAGAGGATTGCTGAATTCGTCAAGCAAGGAATAAAAAAGGTAATAATTTCACTGACTGCCCTGAGATCACAACATCGGGTTGACGTGAAATTTATTACTAGGCTAGGCTACTGGCGTAAATAAATTTCATTTTTCACTGTGTTTTATAGAAAAAGATTTCCTTCTTTTCTGTGAAGAATATCTCGAACTTTGTTGTGTTATTCCCTGGTTTGATCTTGAAGACAGGCGATTCTTTGCGGTAGTTAGTCCAAGTCTTTCATAACAAGTCGTGGTAATTTTCACTTCACTCTATTCGAAAAAGAAATGAAGAGAAAAACAAAGTACCTGTGCCTTTGGGACGACCGTCGTCATCAAAGCATTCGGAGCCACCTTCTGGGGGACATCAATGCATTCATGGAAGACCTGGTTGTTCGGATTCTCCATGCGCGGGGGAGAGGGGAGGGGGGCAGAGAGAGAGAGAGTTGGACATTGGAATTGAGAAGAAGGAATGAGGTTGTGGTTAGAGTTGCCAGCAGGAGTTGCAGGGATGCATGAGGATGGCTGGAATTTGGGTTATTTATGTAAAGAAAAATCGAAACGGTGAAGGAGGCATCGGATGTTAGGTGGACCGCCATAGCGTTTTCCTTATGCAGTCGCTGTTAGAGTGCGCAAGAAAGGAATCGATTGAAGGAAAACGCCGGGTGAAATTATTAGACGAAGGGCATCTCCGTATCTCACCCGGCGCGTTCAGAAGGTTGACTCCAATCAACTCCTTTTGAATGCCCTTAGTTACGTAAACATTGCACCATGATTATTGCTCCATGAACATGACTCCACTAGTCCTCCTGAACGACGAGGGAGGCGGAAATGTCTGCGAATGATCCAAGGCTTGAAAGCCACTACACATGCATTCTTTTAGAGAAATTTTGAGTGGTTGTTTAGTAATGGATTTAGAGAGCAAGGGGTGCTCTTTTACATGGTGTAATAACAGAGAAGGGGAGGATCGGGTCAAAGAAAGGCTGGATAGAGCCCTTTGCAATATGGAATGGCAACTTACCTTTCTAGCTGCTGAAGTTTTCACCCTTCCAGCCATCGGTTCAGACCACAGCCCGCTGCTTTTGACAACCACAACCATCCAACCTAGACATCGGAGGGCTTTTACTTTCGAATCCTTTTGACTGCAAGATCCAGATTGTCGTTTAGTAATCTTAGATGCTTGGACATCTACTCAGACTCAAACTTTAACCTTACCCCAGAAGTTGACAAAGATCTCGACAGCCCTTACCAGTTGGAGTAGGTCCAAATTTTCAAATGGCAAACATCAAATTAATGAGCTACAACATCAACTCCAGCTCCTGAGCAACAAAACAAACTCTCAATTCGATAAGTCAAGGATGGATGACTTGAAAAATGAAATTGAACGCTTATGGCAACAAGAAAAACAATACTAGGCAATGCGTTCTTGAGTTAACCGGCTAAAGTGGGAAGACAATAATTCTAAATTCTTTCACGCGACTACCATCCAGAGGCGTCAACGCAACAGATCAGCATGTTGCAAAATGAAGACCAACATTGGGTTCGAGACTAAAAATCATTATAGGACATGACACGAGGTTTCTTTCAGGGTCTATACTCGGTGGGACAACGAGATTATGGCCCAATATTGGCTCAATGCCCGGCTGTGGTTACAAACACCATGAACAACGCTCTAACAGGTGAAGTGATTCCCGAGGAAGTTCAAATAGCAACTTTTCAACTAGGAGCTTCAAAAGCACCTAGCCTAGACGGAAAACGGTCAGTTTTATCAAATTCACTAGGACATTTTAAAAGCGGACATTATCGGCTCGTTAAAGAATTCTTTACTTCGGCGTCTTTGGATCTTGATATTAACAAGACTCTCATTACATTGATACCAAAAACTTCTCACCTTGAAAGATTGGACCAATATAGACCGATTAGTCTTTGCAACTATATTTACAAAATAATCTCGAAGGTCCTAACTAATCGGTTGAAGCCATGGCTACCGGCACTTATCTCCTTAAAAGTTACAAGCATGCCATAAAATTGGATGTAATCATTGACTTGACATTTTGTCAATTGAAGAACCCAAATTTTTTTATGCGGAAGATGTGGATGCTTATCTAGGAATTTAATTTCGAGACGTTATTTTAGGATTGGCGAATATAAAATCGATGCATTTCGCTGACGGTTTAAGCAGGCAGGGGTTAAGGAACATGAGAAGAATGCTGAAGACTTTTTGATGAAAAAAATGCAAAAAAATAAAAAATAAAAATTATAGACGATTGGGCGGCAACTAATTCGGATTTTATAAGTTCGCAACTTTTATCCAACTAATAAGGGTTTTCCATCTTTTATCAAATGAATATGCAAGTAACTGCAAATTAAGAATAGTCTCACATCAATTTAGGAAAATGTGTCTTGGAACACTTATTAAATAATATGATAAGAATGGTACAAATTTATCGACGAGTTCTTTAAAGTAAATCATACCTAGATAAGTTTGTTCGCTGCGAAGAACCTTTTAACTATTTTAATATTTTATCATGTCCCGTCGATGTTGATTTCAAATACAATAGTGCCATGGGGGGACCGCCACGCACTAAGTTGTATGATTAGTTCCAAGTTGATATATATTTTAGTCTCTATGGACGATTATTTTAGCAAGGACCACCGAGCACGGCAGCAGTGGGTGGAAACCTTGGTTTCACCCACGCCACGAAAAGGATGGAGGTGGTGCTACAGACAGGCGAGAGAGGGCAGTCAGGTATGGTGAAATCACGCGGTCGTTTCGCGGAAAAATCCTAATCAGGTAACTCTGAGTCCCTATTTTATTCGAGATCCATCATATCGTATCCCTCCATTGCTAAAGAGTTGATTTCCGCGCCTTGTTAGAGAAAAGCTCCCTATCCATGAAATTTCCTTGATAGAGTATGTTCGCTTGCTAGTTAATTTAGGGCTTTTTCTTGCCTTTGACCTTTAAATTTTACCGACGGTACTTGAGACTAAATCCTATCTCTTCTGTCTGAGAAAAAAACCAAAATGGACAAAGCTTTTCAATTATCTTGTTTGGACTTTCGCATAGATTGAGGTCACTTAGGTGCCGTAAATAATTTTTGGTCCCTGTCGACAAACTGCTTTTTCTTCCCTTCCGGGTCGATGCCGATCACCCTTTAGACTTATTTGGCATTACTGGCCTTTGTCCATATGGGACATATGTTAGGGATATCGAAAACTTCCCAATTCACATACTTCATCAGGTCGAAGATGATGTCTTTCCTAACCAATTTTTTTTCCATGACACCGATAAAGAACCCAGTCAAATTGCCCTTTTTATTTATTTATTCTGGCTTTCTAAATACATCTTTTACCACCCATCACTCGAGCTTTCAGAAGACTTTGTCGATATAGCATATTCCTTGGCTGGAGGCGCATTGATAGCCTTGGGTCGTCTCATCCTTGCCGCATTATACAGGGAATCCACACTCATGCATCTTTGTCGGTGCGTGAAAATGTGTCAGGCATTTTTTTTTGGGCCCTTTTTGGGTTCTTCAGGCTTGGATTGCTCTGTATTTTCCTGACAGAGAGCGTAAATTAACCTAGTCTAGGGAAGTAGAACTCCGGACTCATCTCCCCGATTTCGTGGGTTTTCGTTTGCAAAGTCATCCTCTTAAGCCGATTCCTAGATATATTTCCACATTCAAATATTTCTTGAGGTCATGTTATTTGTATCCCACCGATGACATTAACATATGTCCCTTGACTATGTCGATTTCCCTTCTCTTTTTCCATTTGGACTTCCAAATGGAGCCTATAAATTCTAATTAAGTGTGCTCATCCCAGGAAAATTGTCCAAAAAGTAGTATATTGCATTTTGGCTTTCAATATTGTCAATTCAGTTTTAAATATTTTTACTTCTTGTCCACTGAAAAATGGAGAGTTCAATCCAATCTATACCGTGGGTTCATCTCCTCCTTGAATCACGAGTCCATCATCGACATCTCCTCCTTTAAGTTATCCTAATAAAACATTACATTGATGTCATCTTTGCTTGCAATTTGAAGTTGGAAACCAACATTAGGCCATGCTTGCTCGGGAAAAAGATGAAGACGGAAAACTTCAATCCAATCTACGTTGCAGGTTCATCTCCTCCTTGAATCACGAATCCATCATCGACATCTCCTCCTTTAATTTAGCCTAATGAAATATTATATTCAGAGTTGCTCACAATATAAAGGTGGAGGTCAACATTAGGTCATGCTTCCTCGTAAAACGTGAGAGAGGGAAACTTCAATCCAATCTACGTTGCGTGTTCGAGCGCACGGAATCTTCAACCCTTCTTTTTCCGATAGAGAAAGTCAAAAAATGTCACCATCAATGGCACTATTAGAACGATCCGGGTGGCCAGCCGGTAAGTGCAGCGTTACCTTGTGGTGGTGACAGATTATGGGGACAAGGCGGAGGTCCTTTAATTTATTTAGTATCAGTTTGACCAAAGGGAGGGAGAAAAAAAAAGTTAATTTCTCATTTATCTGAGGAATAATATCTTAAAGGATATTAGATGAAAGGAAAGAAACATTTCATGCGAAAACTCATTAATCACATTATCAAATGAATGTATCGTCTGGTAATTTGATGATATTTCATTTTTGTTTGTGGGGTGAAATCGAAACCCCGGCAGAGTAGCTTCATCGTTCGGCCTTGTGCTCGCTGCATGTGGGGATGTCATGCCCTCTTTTGCCCTATGGTTGATATCTCTCTTTTATCAGGGAAGAGATCACTATTGGGCGTGCCCTTCTGAGGATTAGGGGAAGCTTCTTTGTAAAGCAAGCGATCAGTATTCAAATTAAAGGTTACAAACCACAACTCCACAATCTTAGGATCTATGAACAAATTCCGTGATCGCACATTAAGTTTATCCATATGCGGTGGTGACTCTTCAGCACGTTATCTTGCTCCCGAGCGATTATAACTCTTAAGCCATCGCTCAATTCAACCATTAAGGGGTATCTTCATCGTCCCCGGATCCTATACTGCACTTATTTAAATTTACATAAGTGCCAATCACTGATCAGCCATCACTGTACATCGACAACTCTATTCATGGTCATTGATGCACGCGGCCATTGACACAAATTTCCGTAATCGGGAATTAATTATAAGAAGTTGGCTATTTTTTGGATTAAAAATATATCAATATCTTTGACTTATTTAGACCCTACATCAATATCCCTAACTTATTCTCTCAAGATCTTTTTATAATATTCCGGAAAATCCAATTGAAGAATTTAAAAGGACCAGTTTTTTTTTTTTTTTTTGGAGGAAAAAGAAAACTTACGAGCACGCCGTAAAATCGGACATACTCAGTTGACTTGATGTTTTCTCAATTTAAGAACCCAATTTTTTTACGGGGAAGATATGGATGCCTATCTAGGAATTTCAATTTCGAGACGTTATTATTTTAGGATTAGCGAAGATAAAGCAAGTGATCAGTTTAAAGTTCAAAGTCGAGGTTTGACTATTGGCTTGTATCGGCTAATATCGAACCAGGTACAGAGGGGCGGGAAAGAGACTCGACTTTAAAGCCAATGTGGCAACCACAGATGACTTTTTCAAAGCCCTAGATCCCGATGCTGAAGCTGAAGCGTTTTGTCCCATTTCCCGTGTGCACTTCAAAACACGCGCAAAATGGGAGCAACCCCGTAGAATAAACAAAGCCAGCGATAATGGAAAGAGTGGACCCGACATGGGAGAAAATTCAATGGTCTTCATAAAAAGCGAAAACAATTCCATCGGTTAATGGAAAAAAAAGGCATGTCATAGTCATCAAATAATACCGCGACAATGGGCATCACACAGAGATCTAAGTCTCTAGCAACATCAAGTTTAATTAGGTATGATAGAGAGTTGAAGACTGACAAAGGCTTGATTGCAGTTTTTCCCCTTCAAAAGACGGTTCGTGATTTAATCACTATTTTCGAAAGGACAAAGACTATCATGTGTTGCTGTTAGTCTGGCTGCATTGCTTCGGCTCTAGTCGTTGCATTAGATTAATGCCAAAAAATTATGTCGGAGTTGTTATTCACTAGGCGATGTGGAGACCATACCCATTTGATTGATCCATCCGCCAGACGAAATTCCTTTCGCCAAAAGATAATATTTGGTTTTCTATCGAATTGTGTTCGGTGGCAATTCGGACGGGAAGTGGCACGCCTAACCAAGAACTAGAACTAATTACTCTAGAACAAAGTTAAAATGCAGGAACTAGAAAATTAAGTCGATAGATTGAAAGATACATAATTTGAATTGATGATCTTGTACCCCTTGCACAAATAATTCAACACGGCTTATATAACCCTATCGCAAGACGTAACCACTCCTCCTAAGCGGTCAATATTCAAATTAAAGGTTACAAACCACAACTCCACGATCTTAGGCTCCATGAACAAATTCCATGATCGCAAATTAACTTTATCCATATGCGGCGGTGAAATAAAAAACACACTTTTACAATGTAGGCATACAAAACTCGATTCAATTTTCAAATAGCATGTCGTGAAATCTTCATCTTTGTGGTCTTGGGTTCAAATCTTATTGGAAGCGCTCCAGAAGTAAAATTCGGAGTGCAATAGGCTGATGTTGGGAGTGCCTCCTTTAATATCACTTGGAGTGGTGGACCAATTTAAATGCACAAAAACTGGCTAGGACACTATTTTAACACTAAAACCGAAAAAGAAAACTAAAGGAAGAAGCTTCAACACCTTTTTTTTTTTTTTTTTTTAATTACGGGTGGTGGCAACGACGGGAAGAAATATGAAAGATGGTAACAAAAACTGATTTGGAAAAGTCCAGAAAATTTTCAAAAAATTTACAAAGATTGGAGTAAGTTATCATATGGATTTGTAAGTCGGTTTCAAGTGCCAAGCCTTTCTGTAAACAGAGCACCACGGGCCACAGGCCCAAACAAATGAGACCGAGAGCACTTTGCCTAAGTCCATGAATTAAACGGAACCATATAGCATCGGCAAAACAGAACATTCAATGCCATTTCTTCGTTAGATGGTTGTGTTGGTTGATCTCACATGAACCGCGATGCAGTTAACAGAGTCTCGAGATAAATTTAGGCAATACAGTACAGAATGACTTGATATTCGTCACAGCAGTTGAGCATAATTGTAAGAACTCAACTTCAGCATGGAATAAAAGTTGAAATTTTGAGTTAGCAAGAATTGAGAGCTTGTAGCTCTGAGTAATATGAACTTCAGTTGATGTTTGACATCACAAGTTCGGATATGTAGGATAATAATTACCTTTTCATGCTGATGTATTTTAACCTCATCTTGGATATCAAAAACTCAAATTGTGCCTATTGCTATTTATTTTACCTTAAACTCGTTATTTTTATTTTATTTAAGCCACATAGGTGCCAAGTCAATGCTGTTTGCTTTCCAGCGTCCATGTAGTCAGATCTTTTAACAGTTTTCAGTAACAAAACTTTAATGGGAATAAATATATTACATAGATATAACTTTGAGATTTTTTTTTATAATGAGCATGGTATAGGACTTTTGCGCTTTATTTTTGTGGCTAAACAACAAAAGCTGCAACTGAGACTGCAAAATTAATGGGATGGTTCTTTTGTTCTTTTTGACACTTCTATAAAAATTTGATGATTCAGTAGAATAGTGTAGATCTAATTTCACTTTTCTTTTTCTTGGTAAATAATTTAACTTTCCTTTGGCACAAGTGAAATGATGCTTAACATTTCGACCGGTAGTTGGATAATATGCAAGGACAATAATTCATTCAACAGAGTACTATTTAGCTCATGACAGTAATTAGTTATATCTATCAAATCAAGCGTTTGCTTCAACGATATATAAGATATCATTCAACATAGCATTATTTTGCTTTTGAACAAAAAAAAAAAAAACAATACTATTTTGAGAAAAATTATTTTAAAAATCTTAAATGTATCACACTTTTTTAATTCAATCATAAACATTTTAATTTTGCTAATTGAGTTCTTAATATTTTCATATTTTGCCAATTGAGTCCATCTAGCTAACTTTAACTAAAAATTACTAACGTAAACCTTGGCCATCTTACATGGCACATCCAATGCTCAACTTTTTATAATATTTTAGCATTTTTTTTCGAATTTATTTATTTCTTCTTCTTCTTCTTTCTTTATTTTCATTTTTCCAAGCCCAAATGAGGGTTGCATGGCCAACCGCGGCTGTGAAGCCCTCATCGAATTGATAGAAAATAAAAAAGGAAAAGAAAGAAAAAAAAAAAAAAAAAAAACAATAAAAAGAAATTCAATCATTTAAAAAATTATAAAAATATTGTCTACACGGCGGGGTTGTCCAATGAGACATCATAAGCATCCACGTCAATGATTTCCAGTTAAAATTGACTGCATGGGCTTAATTGGCAAAACTTGAAAATGTTTAAAACCCATTTGACATAAATGAAAGGTTCACGATTGAATGATAAAAGAGTAATAGGTTTAAGACTTTTGAATAATTTTCCCTAATACTTTGCTGGTTAGTAGGTGAGAAAATTTTGAAGGAAGAGAAGGCAACTTTGGTGTCATTTATGTAGTACGTATATTGTGTCGGTTCTAGGTATTTCTAATAGATAATAAGAGGCTAAAAGATCTTCATATCATTGGCATTCACTTCCCATAAGTTCTAAAAGGATCAACTGTCAAGTCCCCGATAGGAATACTCAAGTGACGTCACAAGCTAACTAGTAGTCTTATGAAATCACTCAAGGAGACTTCAGTACCATCTCTTATTTACTAGTCACAGCCACAAAACTCAGCTCCTACCCAAGGCAGCCCCACTCGCATCCTTTGCTCATCAGTTTCCTCATTGACTCAAGCCTTGGCTCTTTCCCTTGAAACTTTATGGCTGCATGGAGCTTCAAGTAGTCCCCGAAGGCGTACTTCTCTAGGTACAGGAGCTTCGTCATTGGCGAGATGATGGCATCATCCGTGGGATTGTAGAACGTGGCCACAGAGAGCCGGCTCCCATTCTTCTTAGCCATGACACGGTGCCAAACGCTCTTGTACTGCCCGTTGCTCACCACCTCGAGGTGGTCCCCGGTGTTCACGCATATCGGCGTTGTTGGATTGAGGGATCGGCACCCATTGCCCCTCATGGAGGAACTCAAGGCTTGAGACTCGGTCATCCTGAAGCATTACTATGATCCCACCTGCATCGGTGTGTTCCCGGAGCCCCACAGTCCAAAGGTGTAGGGGCATTCCGGTATGTCTCCACCTTCATCCCCACGTAAGGCCCATTTCTCCCGAGAATGCCTTATTTATGTGGTCCTTGTCTAGGCCAATGTTCTCACAGATGAGCTCCGAGAGCTTCTCGCTAGCTTTATCCTGAGCGATGTACTCATCTATTACCGCCCTAAAAGAATATTGCAGAGAGTATTTAGTCAGTCACCAGCTAAACATAATAGATAATAAGGCAGGTGGACTCAACTGGTCTCCAATGCAATATGACAAACTCTAGGCAGTTAATCTGCCAAATCACCTTTCAAACCGGTTGTCGCGACCAAATTTTCGGGTGTAAACCAACTAGGGTTTGACTAATGGATTGTTAAGCCTAAACTTAACTCGGGCTCTCCCAAGCCCATACCAATTCGCGACTTAGGTTCAAGTTTTTAGCATGCAATTGATTTTTAAATCAGGAGTCGCCACTAATCTATTTTTTGGTGGGTCGATTAGAAATTCAAGTAAAGTAACGGAAGTTTCACTTTACTCCTACGAACCGAGACTATGGGTACGGGGACTTGGTTACACTAGATTCCTCTAATGCCCTTTCGGTACCATTCTTTTATTTTAAAAATGTTTGGTAAGCAGCTCGAATTGATTTTAAATCTACTTCCCTAACATGTAAGGTTATCATACGCGCACAAACCACCAATTTAACACCCAGATAAACAATAAATAAATTGCAAAAAAAAACTTACCTCCAATCAACGAAAGATTTGCAATGTTAAATTAAAATCCACATCAACAACCCTAGATATAGTTTCTAATTAACACGTAATTTCTTTTTTATTTTTATTTTCACTTAATTAATGAAAAACATGCAATATGCAATGCGATATTAACTAAATGACCTAATTCTGATGACATACAATTTCTAATTAAATGGGCCTAGCAAAAATACTAAATGACATGCATTTTAATGAATCTAACCCTAATGACAAGCATATGACATTTTTTCTTTTTCCTAAAAGAATGCATTTTATCCTAAATAATAAAACTAATTTAACCTATGACATTTTTTTTTGTATTTTTCATGAAACTCGAAATTTGGTGAAATGTGAAAATTACCTAATGAGATTAAGATCCTATTTAATTTATATTAGGAATTAGGTTGAGTCAAACCCTAATTTAAACTAAAACATTATCTTAACCTAAATAATCCTAAAATGCAATTTATCTAAAAATACCTACACTTATAATAAATTAAAAAAATTATCTAAAATTAAACTAAGTGCAATTTAACCCTAATATGCAATGACGTGCAAAACATGTCCTAATTCTACATGACATATGCATGATGATTTTATTTTGCTGTTTTGATTGATTTTCAAAATTAATAATTGCCAACTAATTAAACATGCAACCTAAATTAAAATCTAGCAACCTAAATAGATTTATTTGAATTTTAAATTTTTTTCTTAAATTTGAAATAAAATTCATATTCTAAACATGTAAACCCTAAGACACAATATTCTAACTCAAATATATCTCGAGATAAACAAGGCAATTAAGATGAGACAATTCATTCAAAATCATCAAAAATATCGCACATCGTTCGAATCAAGAGATAATATTTCACTAATAAATCGATAAATTGATCTTAAGCCTTAAAGATCAAAATATCAATTTTATTCCCATTTGATTAATTATTTCATCTAAAGCCTTATAGATGAAATAAAAAACCATGGCGTGATTTGCGAATCGGGTGACATATTGGGATTTCCAATTATGCATAGATAGGTATTTCAACCAAAGAGAACAACTTATAAAGAGATAATAATAATAAAAAATAGAGAAAACCTAAACTTGCCTAATAAAGTAAAGCAAAAATACCTAATAAAAATTTTTCTTCTTTTTAAAAAAAGAAAAATGGAAATCGGGCGCTCGGTTTTGGGGGAAATCGTCAAGCGGGGTTTCTAGTGAAGGCACCGGGCGGCGCGATGGCGGCGAGGCAACAAGGAGCGTCGCGGGTTTGGGTGCGAGCGTCGCGGCGAGGGACGCCGAGCGTGGGCGAAGCAAAGGCGAGACCGGCGTGGAGGCGAGGCAACGGGGAGCGTCACGGGCGGAGCGGGGAGCTTGAATCTCTAGCGTTGGTCACGAGCAGG